>JBCFYV010011164.1:48953975-49017438 GCA_039000515.1 Timema cristinae
GAGAAACGCCGCAAGAGCAGCAGCGCTCTAGGCACGTGACTTCGATCCCAAGCCGGTCCCATCCATTTCAACTATTGGGTGACATACTCGTAATTTCCTTTAAAGTATGATGATTGTATCAGAGCCCATCCTGTTATGGTGAGTAAGTCTTGAAGGATATTACTAAATAAATTAGTTTTAATTATCTTTTTTGATTCAGCTAAAGTATTTTTATAAGGATTCATCTCGTAAGTGTAATTTTACACACTTGCAGTATTTTATTCTCGGAAGCATGGTGACTGTATCCGAGCCCATCCAGTCATGGAAAGTAGTTGTTGAAGTATATTATTCCTAAATGTGTCAATTTTAATTCTCTTCTTTGGATTCCACTATAATAATTATCAGAATTTAGGTTTTTATGTAGACTCGTGGTGTAGATGCCAATTTTACATAATTGTTATGCTACAGAACAACTTACCTATATACTTAGTAAAACTCTCAAGTATGCTATGATAAATTGATTTTTGTTCCCCTACCAGTAAACCTTCATTTTTGCAGAGTAAGGTAACCAAATCGACTTAATTATAACTCTTTTCCAGTAGATAGATAGCTCCTGTGATTCCTGCACCACACATGTTTGTTAATGGGAGGCCATAATCATCTAAACGCTTGTCTGCCATTACCAATAACTTATCTTACAAAATAATTAAACACATGTTGTATATTTCATCATTGAAGGTGACTGTAATGCCTGGAAGTTGTGCTTTGTGAAAGATGTATTCAGATAGTTCATCTCTACGATCAAGCCACAACTGCATTGGGTCTGTCACTTCACAAAAAACAAACATGACAACAGACAGCTCCCTTAATCTCTATGGAGAATCGCTGACAGCATCTTCGAAGAAAGTTTGTTGCCAGTGTAAGTCATCCTCCAGAAGATCATGAGCTTTGCAGGCTGATCGGTAATCAGGGTGAACATGGCCATTGACTGTTCTAAGTGATTCGAAGGAAATGGGACCTTTCACGTGGTGGGGTAGCATGTGAAGATGTTCGGGGACATGTCTCAGATGAACAGTGTACACTCTTCCAATAGCATTGTTCTTTCTTATCCCTGGAAAACCATCAACGAAAGCTCCTTGTTTACGCCGTGAGAACTTTTTGTTATTCCATGTGTAGTAATGTGGAACCTCAACGTAAAGAAGAGTCTTAGCAAAGTCATCCACATGACATAGCTCGTAGAAAGCTGTTAGTGTGGTAGTGGTAGGTCCATCAAGGTGAACATAATCGGGGTTGAAATAAACCCTTTGACTACTTTCCAAATTAACTGCCAAGTGCTCAACAATAGGGTTCCTGTCATGTATTGGGAATGATAGTATCCTCAAGACTGCCTCAGATGTGCTGACGTATCGACCAGTTTGATACTTCAAAATCTTGTCTTTCTCATTTTCAATTGTTAATGTGGCTTGATCACTACCCTTGTTTACATACTTGCACACATATTTGATGGATTTGTTTGAAGATATAATGCCAAAGAGGACAGGGTCTATCTGGGTGTCTGGTATTTCGGCTGAGATAATGGAGTCGATGAGTTTTGTTTCAGTATTATTTTCTAACCAAAGGAGCAAATGGGCATGAGGAAGACCTGTCTTCTGCCGTTCTATAAAGTACATGTGACATTTTATGGGACCGGAAATCTCACCTTTAGTCAGCAGCCTCATCATTACCTTAGCTTTTAAATTGAAAACTCGTGAAACAATATCATGTCTGTCGTGGGTTTTCTGTTCCTCAAAAAGTTATTTTGCTATATCTTCCCATTTGGGATTGCATGTAAAGGTTATGAACAAATTAGGCTTTCCGTACTTTCGGACATATGCTAGGGCATCTTGGACTTCCTCGTGCATGTATTTGGGTCCTCCTACGAAAGGATAAGGAAGAATGAATGGTTGTCCAACATCATGAGTGCTGCCGTCGCTGGTGATTGCATCTCTAAGATGAATGTAGTCCTCTACGCTGAGCTTTGATTGATTGTGTCGTATGAAGTTAAGTCGTTCAGTCTTGATCTTGGCATACATATCCACTAATAACTGATTGAAAAGTTATTGGAAGTGATGTAAATTGTTTAATTAATTTTTTCTCGTCAAAAACTCTGTATCCATAGAAATTCGTGGCAGATACTTTTTTCTTGCCATCGCTCTGCTTTAAAAACAAGCTATAACCATCTTCACTTCGTGGGGAAAAGAATCAAGTATTGGAGCGAGTCGTAAGATCTATGGATTTCAGCAATCCTTTTCAGCCTATTATCCTTAGTTTTTAAGACTATGTCTCTTTTCTGAAAATCTTGCCCATCGATTAAAATGGCAACTTTATTGACATTGCGAGAGTTGAATCTACCTATGTGAGCATTAGCAGGTTTTCTGTCAGCTTGTATCACGACTGTGGGTTTATCCATTTCTTGAGTTTCTATTGCGCTCTTGAAACATTTTATGTAACTGTTATTTTGGTAAAGCATGATTTTTAGATGGTTAACTATATTAGGATTTAGAACGGGGTTTCTTTTGCATCTGACCTCGGCTTCTACATCTCCTAAGAAATAAATTTGTAGGAATTTTTAATCTTCTTTGGTTGCAGAGAGAAGAGATCCTACTAAATGGTACACCTGCCCTTTCACCGTGAAAATTGGCATAAAGTTACTTTCTTTCATTACTTTATTACAACCAAAGGAAGTCATCTTAACGGCCGAGCTATATTTCCCAGTAATACTTAAAAAGTAATGTGACTGACTGGGGATGATTTTGGGTCAACAAACTGTACAGGGTCTCAAGGGGACCACTAATAGGTTTAAGTTTGATCATTCCCTTAGTAGCACAGGCCAGTTGGCTCTCTTTTCCATTTCAGGGCATTGAAATGCGGGCAAATAATGTCCATAGTTCCTAAGAGGACTAATTTATCTGCATCATATAAAATGTTACAATCGTACTTGAAAGCCAATCCTTTCTTGTTTTTCCATTAAATATTTCTCATAGAAGCATCTTTTGGTTTCTCTCATGTAACCTTCTTTCTCCTTCCTGCTCTGTCAAATTATCCCTAAGTTCCTTCTTTCCCTTTCTATCATTCGCTAACTTTTTATTTCTCTCCACCGCTTGGCGTAATTAAATCAGGAAGACTTTCGAATTTATCCAGAGTCAGATGCTTCCGCTGCCATCAGTTAATTAATTTTATATGTCAGTACCTCTTGAGAAGTGTGTGACGCGTGAAATTAGAAAAACACTCATCCCCCTACTCCCTGTTGTACAGTTAACGGTTATGTCCAATCTTAAGGTTAGAATTGCTATATACCAGTTCCTGTGGATCTTTCACTAAAGCTAAATATAGATGTAATCTGAATAACTGTTGCAAAATTAAAGTGCAAAAGGTAGATGCTAAGCCGTTTGTTGCCCAAGCGAATATATTTGTGTTTAAACCATATGCTTGACACAAATAAACCTTTTTATAAACACCAGTGGCGGCTCGTAGCTAAAATTATTGAGGGTGCTGCTCCAGAAAATGTTTAGCCTTTGTTTAAAAATTGTGTAAAAGGAAAAAACATGTATAAAAAGAAAATTTATTCAAGAATTTGATAAAATCTTAACAAAAAAAATACATTTTGTACTTACTTTAACTTAAATTGTTACAGTTCAAGATTGATCTATTCATTTAAAAATTAAATCCATTCTTCTTGTTTTAATTTGCGCAAAAAGATAAATAATTTTCTCCTTGATCTCTGGATGACAATTGAGAAAATTTGTCCCCATTGGAAGTACAGCAAGTGCATTTATTCTTTCTGTTAAATAAAAGAACCGAAAAGAAATTAATCAAATGGAATAGTTGGAAGCAGAATAATAATCTAATTCTACACACTTCTACACTTTATCACATTCGAGAATATGGTCACGTTTTTTGAGAACAACACACGCTGAGTAAAAAAAAAAACTTCCTTCCACCACTACGCCAGAGCTGGCACTGCGAGAGCAACAATGCTCTGTCTACCTGGCAGGCCCGCCTTCCTCCCTATCCCTCCTATGTTCGCATGTGCACAACAGTCAAACACGACGTCACTGGCACTGTGAAGCGCAGTTCCATACAAAGATTTTTGTATCTTTTTCATAAACTGGGGGATGGATACTGAAGTACTGACATTAAGCTTAAGGAATATATATTATATTACAAAAATAAAGAAAGAATTAAAGAAAAAAGGACTCATTATATTAAATATTATCGATAATATCAAGTGAAAATAGGGGATGCTGCAGTTCCACAGTGCCTATACACGAGCCGCCACTAAATATATAATATTAAACTTATTGCAATTAGCCCATTTATTTTACATTTATCGGCCCCAGGCTAATAACTGTTTATTAACGTACTGGTATATCGACATATTTAGTTATTAGCCGGGGAGTCCAATAACTAAACATGTCATTATATTATTTCAGTTATTATCCAACACACAAAACCATTCTCAAAATGTTCTAATCCAAGATATTAATGCTGGAAAGGTTTAATTATGCTTTTCTCTTATGTACAAGCAATAAAATAATACTTTACTATACGTCCTGTACATATAGTTATAGTATTTTTAAATAAGCATGTTCCTTTTGAAAACAAAATTTGCCTATTCAAACACGTGAAATCCTATAGTGGCAGCCATTGGGTCTCTTTGAGATATCTAACAACAAGCTTAGAACGATTTCCTAAAGCTAATGGATATATCTGCCACCTGAGGGAAGAGCGCAAACTAAGAAGTAAAATATATCTTTTGATCTCTGTCTAAACTTCAAATGGCCAATTACTATTAGGTGGCTCTAAATAGTTTACCATATGATAATAAGTTCTTATATTTATACCGGTTAAACGTAAGATTTTCATTCCCCTAGGGGAGAGTCGGTGAATACCGATCACTTTTTTTAAAAGATTATTACAAGTAGAAAAAAACAAGAAAAAAAAAAGTTTTCTAGTGTAACGATATTAGCAGCTATTTTAGTATTTAGAACCAAGTGCAATTAAAGATTTTTATGAATGGCTTAGTGAAAATATTTTAATTTTCAAAAAATGTACTTTGATCGGTATTAACAAACTGGTCGGGTAATACCGATCAGTGATTTCATCATGTATTTGACTTTAATGATGTTCTTTAAAAAGTGGAAATTAAAGCTAAATTATTATGTTTCAGTAACCAAACACATAATGAAAGCTACGGTGGGTTTTATGAATATAAAAAAAATCTTAAACCATTTTTGCAACTAAGAAAAGTAGTATACAACAATTAAAAGCATAAATTTGATTATTTTTTTTATAAAACAGCTAAATATTGTTAATTTTTTATCATGGTTAACTTTATTTCCTAAACTTAACTAATAACTAATGTTGGCATTTAAAAAAAATTGAATACAAACATATTACAAAACTAAAAAACACATATTTCCCTAAGTTTTAACTTATCTACTAAAAAATGAATTTATAACAATTACTTTGAACTTAAGTTCACACAATGGTCACATCTGTAACCTTCTGCACTGTCCCAGCTGGTGCATTCAGTATGTGCCCAGTTAGAGCACAATACTCATCGGTACCATAATTCATTGTTTCCATCGAATTCTACACAAACACAACAGAGTTCGTTTTCAGAGGATTTCAACAATGGACCTATATCATCAAGTTCCTCATCATCACAAATTAAATCTTCATCTAAACTTTCCTCCTCGGAAGAACTTTCAAATGTGATATTCCTACGACTCCTTTTCTGATTAGTCTTTTTTATTTTACTATATTCTGCTCCCCTTTGTTTCAAAATTTTATTTTCAGCCCTTTTCTTATTTTTTTCCTTCCTTTATCTTTTTTTCATTGGCTTTTTTTTAAAGTGTCTTTCCTTGAGTGGAGGTGAGAATTTCAGAATGCTGTTTTTTTCTATTGTTTGTGGAGATTTGATTTTTGCTATCTAACTTTGGAACCGGAGAAATATCCGCAATTGAAACTAACTTTCCAAAGTTTGAATTTGAATTTGATAAACCATTAATGTTTGAGACTAAAGATGAACGTAGCTCACCTTTAGAAATGGAAGGATGAGGACTATTTGAAGGTAAATGTGAGGTGACCTTGGAGGTTGAGGGCTGAGGAGAATCTGCTTAGTTTGTAGCTAAAGGAGATTGTAGTTCATTATCAGCGTCATCAGTAATTTCTACCATTCGCAGATCTGTTGGAAGAAAGTCTTCTTAGTTAAAAACTTCAGGATTTAAGGGAAATATTCCGGTTTTGCTGAAACACGATGCTGCCTTTTCCATTGTTGCTACCCGCGTATAAGCTTGATTGAAAATAGACGCTAAATTATAAGGCGTTATTTTTTCATGATCATGATTTTTCATATAGAGATCACATTCTCTATTAAATGCTGTTTTAAGGGCCCAAAGAAAGACACATCTAGTGGCTGCAGGCGGTGTGAGGTGTGAGGAGGAATGGACACCATTACAATACCATGATCGTGACAAAAGGAGTAGCTTTCCAGTGTAGAATGAGTATTATGGTTATCCAGTATCAATAGAATGGGTTCATCATGTGAAGGTTTTTGTGTGCGCAGAAAAATGCTTCAACCAGTCCACAAAGATCTCTTCTTTTATCCAACCTGACTTTGAGCATGCGTAAGCAGCTCCGTGTGGGCCTCCTATTTTCAAAGCTGCTGACATATTCACTCTCGGGAATATAAACATTGGGGGCACATAATTGCCTGTAGGACTCATGGCGCAGACAACAATGACATTTTTACCTCTTTCCCAGCTTGTAGCAGCCCCACTTGTTTTTGTCCTTTTACAGCTAAGATACGACCAGGTTTCTGTACCGTACAGATACCCGTTTCATTGACGTTAAAAATTCTATGAGATGGAAATGTGTACTTCTCCTGAACCGTTTCTCGATTTTCATAGAATCGACTAACTTCATCCTTATTAAAGGAAAGGATACGACTAACACTTGTAGCTTCAGGTAATCTTAAACTCAAATTGGGATTTCGCTTCATTAAACGTGAAACCCAATCTTTGCCAGCAAGTCGAGTCATTTTATTAAATTCGTGTTTCAAACCAAGTCACTCAGCTTAATCGAAAGAAAGTCGCCGCAGTTCAAACTGGGACATGCCATAAAATAGTTTTGATAGTAGGGTTACATGTTCTATAATTTATTTTTCTTGATCTGGAGTAAATAAAGAATGTCTCCCTAGGACAGCCTCATTTCGATTACCACTTTTCATTCTATCATGTAAAGTCGCAAATGAAATATTGAATAACCGCGAAACCTCTCTAATCTTTCTACCATCGTCTTTAACTGTTTTGACTGCTGCATTCAAGGAGTCTGAAGTCCATATTTTCCCTCTGTTTGTAGTCCTTCCCTTGAATTTCGGCATCTATACAAGATAAAATGGACAATATTCGATTAATAAAAAGGAAAATAAGAGTTTTAAAATAAATAGTTGTATAGAAATATACACACCCATATTTTATTACATGATAATTATTTGAAGGTAAACGTATTTAAATCAATGAAGGGTAATACCGATCAATTTTGTATGCTGATCGATTTTACCCGCAAGGTGTGATCGGTATTACCCTATGTGTAATTCAAAAACAAATATGGCAGCCAAGTCAACCAGTTGACTATATTTTTTATAATCATGCAGACGATTTATGCATCAATATATTCTATTAGTTAGGGTGATATTAATATATATTTTAGTTAAATAAAAAAACAACTTAGGGTTTATATTATTCAAGCACAACAAAAGTTTGAAAACTAATACGCAACTTAAATTATTCTAATAACGTCCAAACAGCAACGCGGTTCCACTTCAACTGGAAATAGTTTTTGTATTAACACGTCTCGCTAGATAGCAGGACTAATCATAGCCAAGTTTATTTGAAATCCACCAAGTAAACAGCTGATTGGTATTACCTTGCTGATTAGTGATGGGTCGAACCAGCTCATTGAAGTGAGCAAGCTCACACAAGCTCCCTCACTCAAAAGAGTCGTTTATGAAGAGTCGTTCATAAAAGTCATATCGTTCACCGCATGGCTGGCTCGCTCCCAATCCCTTCTCCCCTTAACAAGCCATAACTTGATGATCGAGCGCTAACTTGTTCTCACAATTCCCGTTACGAGCGTGCAAATCTGTCCCTTTCCTTTCAACTTATGAACAAATTAAATTTTATGTGTAATTTATCCGAATCTTATTGTGTTTGATTCTTTAATTTTATTACTTACTCATATTACTTATAATAATTAACCTTAGCATATAACCTTTATTGTCCAACTCACAGAATTATGTCTAAGTGATGTTAAGAAAAATAGTTAGTTTAATATTGTAGGCAGTACTGCTATCTAGTAACGATTATAAGCATTTATAGTTGAGTTTTTCTTAGTAGCAAACGAAGAACGACCGAAGAGTCGTGAATGACAAACGCTCCTGAGTCTTTCCAGAGCGGATGAACGAGAGCTAAAAAGTCGTAAGTAATGGCGGCGTGAATGACTCTCTCGCGAAGCGAGAGTCGTTCGTTCACAGCTCTCGTTCAAGAGTCGTTCAATTTGAATGACTCGCTCACGAGTGACCCATCACTATTGCTGATCGGTATTCACCGACCTTCCCCTAATAAAGTCATGAAATTATCACCTACTTTTATAAGCTTTAAGTGCTATAAATCTATTTCATTCCAAACTTAGTAAAAAAAACTAAATCCAATGTTTATTTTAAATTAAATATGGCGTTGTCAAAAATTGTATATCCTTTTCTATCTCAAGTTAATTAATATTAAACTATGAATGTTTAGTTTTAAAATCATTGTGCAATAAATTATTTGTATTTTTAATATAATTGTTCGGTTTGTTTATAAATTTATTTTAATTTTAAATAATTAATACTTTACTTAGTTTTTAGTTTCTTACATTACAGGCGCTATAGCGGCCAAATATGAACTACGTAAGAATTTACATTAATTTATGAAAAAATAGCAGATACGTTACGTTCTGTCTATTTTATCTTTGATCTTTTACACCGACTCAGTTTGCCTCAGTCGATACGTGATACGTCATTGCGACTATTTTCGACTGAGAACGAGAAATTGGGTTTTGAAGTTCGATCAGTATTTAGTTCACAAGGGTTCGATATTTATCTATTGTCAGAATTTGATAATATCGGAAGCGTAGCGGTAAATTTGCTGTATTTTAAAATGTTTCCAAGTGGGGAACAATTTATTATATCAAATTCTCCATAAGGCTTAACATGAAAACAAATGAGGCATCCATTTTGTAGATTGTTTGATTACACTTAAACCTTTGCACCTATTCCTTAAAATGATTTTATGAAAAATTATTTATAAGGACTTACTTTCAATATTAAGTCTCTCTAAAAAAGTTAGAAAACAATTTTTTTTTTTAGCCTTTGATGAAATAATCACTTTTCTAGAACTAGCTCTTTCATGAGATATAAAGAAAACCTTTCTCAGACTAACTTTACTATGGCTGCCCACAAAATGCAAGTTATGATTGCAAAAATGATGGATGATAAAAGTACAATTACTTATAAAAAGCTTATTGTACCATCAGCTATGCGGAGTATTTATTGGAAATACTTCGGGTTTCCAGCATCAGATGATGATATAATCCTAACCAAAGTAAAAATAGTGTGTTTGCTATGTAAGACTCAGATTGCATACAATCGCAATACAAGCAATTTGCGAATGCACTTACAGAACAAGCATGCACGTGAACTGATCGAATTAGAAGCATCCGCTCCTCCAAGAAGACCTAGTTTAGATGCCAAAGAGAAGAGAGCTTTAAAGAAAGGTGTTGCAAAAGGTCATGTTTCTGGAATAGTCCAACCATATATTTACAGTACAACAGTTGATGGTACAGTACAAATTGATGGAGATATTCAGTTTATTACTGATCCAAATATCAACCTTCAAGGTATTGATGATGATACAAATTCAGGAAATTTAAGCAATAACGTTCAAACAGTGGTCTATAAAAGTGCTCAAGGTTCTTCAAAACAGAATGTTTCCCTCCTTTTGTCTGAAGAGAATTGTGACAACCATCCTCAAATGGTGAAGTCTGTGGTCGATGCTATTGCCGAATTCATTATAATAGACTTACATGTTCCAGACATTGTGGAAGGACGTGGCTTCCAAAGACTTATTGCGACGCTACGTTCACCTTGCGAGATACCCAGTAAAACGAAGCTTGAGGAAGATTTTATCCCAAAAATATATGACACTTTCAAAGAATCTGAACAAACCACTTTTTCAAAATTGGACTGTGCAATGTGTTTGAGTGCTGAGGAATGGTCATCGGGGAATGGAGAAACATTTATTACAGTATCAGTGCACTACCAGCCCTCTCAAGAAACACTCCTTGAGACCCGCGTTCTTGCGACCTTGCATTGTTCAGTAGACATGGACATAACACAGTGGGTTATGGCGTTTGACTCGCTCTTGGCTGAGTGGTACATTAAACTGAATAACATTACAGCTGTTGTCGTAGCCACATCAATCCCTGAATTGATCAATGCTCTTTCAGAAAAAGGTTTGGTGATAGTCCCCTGCCTTGTTTACACCTTACAGGTGAGACCATATTCATGATAGCATAAGTCATATTTTAAAATATTGTAACTTAGTTGAACAAATAAATGTTGATTATTTCAAAGTGAACTTTTCTTTAGCACTGCGTCTTAATACTCTTTTGGGCTGTACACGTATGTACAAATCACATGTGTTAGGGCTGATGAAGGTTGAATTTAGACAAAGTTACCACCTTTCTGGTCTTGTGATCATAGTTCCTGGCTACAGAAACAGAAGTCCCAGGTTTGATCTCTGGTGCTTCCAAAATGTATCTGTGAAGCAGTGGGTCTTGAACGAGGTCAAATTCAGCCTCGTTAGGACAAATGAGAAGCCACTTAAAGAAGTAGCACCTTCAGTTTAAAAACCTGAGATCAATGGCCAGAGTGCTCGTTGTGCAGACCACATTACACCCTTTATCCACAAAGGGTGGCACTATCATTGCTAATGGCGGAAGCCACTCAGTCGATATAGCTTGCTTGCGGGCTCACACCAGAGTAGGTCCTACTCGCATTTATCTGGAGGAAGAGTGAAAAACTATTGAGAAAAGACCACCCTCAGTACCAGGGTTGAAAAGAACCCAACCCAGTTGGGTTATATTGGTTTTTTTGGGGTTTTATTGAGTTTTTTTGGGGTTTTATTAAGTTTTTTTTTGTTTTATTGGTTTCTGGTGATTCAATCAAAGATATTATATGTTATCTGACTAAACCAATAATTCAAATATTAATTAATACGGATCCAGAGAAACCTATTTTAATTTTAATATAGTAAGGAAACGAGTAATAAGAGACATAATAAAGGAAAACCATGATTCAACAATGTAATTATTCACAAAAATACTGTGTAAGCTAGCAGGTTAAAAAAAAACTGTTTGTGTAGAAGGAATAGAAAGAGGTGGGAGGGAGAGGGGAGACCATGCATCAAATTACTGGCAAGCCAGTCGCGAATTGATTGGTTGCTTTCTTGATTTAAAGAGAAAAGGTAACAACTTTTTTTATTTCATTTGCTTTTTTGACAAAGTATTATTTCTAGTGCCAAGCATTAATACAGTGTAGGTACCTTAAAATTATATTATCCCAAGTGAGTTGCTAGTTGAATATATTATTTTGTTCAACCAATTAAAACATATTTTATAGCTTAGTCTATTGTATAAAATTTGTAATTTAAAAAATGTTGTATAGCACCAAATACAAATCAATGTATTATTACTATTATTATTATTGAGTTTGAACTAAAAGGTTTTCAACAGAATGACTAACCATTTTCAAAAATTAGTATCCAAAATATAATTATTTTTGAGGGGGGGGGGGGGTAAATTATAACAACCCTGCTCATTACACCCAACCTTGATTTGAAACCTGATTTCCTCGTCATCAGCCATCCAGTCTATTGCCTGAGGCTTTAGACCATTCAACCACCAAAGTGTGTTTAAACTGATTAAATCGCTATCCTTTGTAATAAATAAATCTACAAATACTCTACATCAGAATTTTTATCTTGTTGTTTAATGTAAAACTGTGTAGAAATCAAGAGCGGCTCCAAATAATGTAATTGGTGTTAACTTAAAAATAAGTGTCACACTACCAATAATGAAAAATACTATCAAGAAAGGAACATACCTAATCAATTCTTCAGCTAGCAAGCTTGATCACATAAGTTTATTCTCTTCTTCCTTACTTCAAGTAATTATTTTAGTTTGATCGCCACTTGCCAGCCGTATGAAATATTAACCATGTTTTTACCTTTAATTGCAGTTGTGTGCTAGTGCTTGTTTCACCCTCCCTGAGGTGGCGACCATTCTTGGCAGATGTCGTTCCCTGATCAGCCAGGTGACCAGAATTATGACTGGCAATACATCCCTCAGAATCCAAGAACATAATATGTTGCAGGTATGGTAATTGGGGGGGGGGGGGGGGGGGGCTTTTCATGAATTAAAAAATATATCTTTAGGTCAAGTGTATTTTTAAATCTTGTGCACACACACACAGCAAACTATCACAAATTAGGTTAATTATATAGATATTTTTTAGTAAATAAATTTTTTTTAAATAATATTAATATTTAGCACCGCGTCTTACTACCCGTTCGGGTTATACACTTTAAATACTAATTACGTTAATGGATTTAGGAAGTGGGAAGGTTAAATTAGAGGAAGTGAACCCGCATTTGCGTGGAGGGAGAGTGGAAAACCATTTAGGAAAAACAACCCCCAGTTCACCTGACCGAGATTCGAACCTCAATCTCCCCGTCCTCAGCAGTTGACTTAGAGCAAAATATAAATACAACAGAACATGTTTATTTTTATTATTATTTTAGCGTCAAGTCTTACTTCTCTTTCTGTACTAATTATGCTAATGAGGTAGGGATGAGGAATTTTATAAGTAGTGTACCCATATTTGCATGGAGGGAAATTGAAAACACCACCCTCATTACACCCGACCAGGATTCAAACCCCAATCTCCCTGTCATAGCCAGTCTAGTCAGAACATAAAAGTAACTATGGCCTATGTACTCTAAAATAATATAATTCTACTTTAGATTGCTATTTGACTGTAAAATACAACAAAATCTTGTTTATTTTTTAAATAAAAAAAAATATTACAAGCTTGTGAACTCGTAAACACTTTTACGTCCAATATTAAATCTAAATTTAAATTTGACATGTTTTTAAAATGGAGACATAGCTAAACACAAGATGCAATGAAGGCATAAGGAAGGGGTTTTATTTGGTCTGTAACAATGATGTAGGCAATGAGATAATTGCTAATGGAGACACTCTAATGTCTACTTTTTTTTTTTTTTCAGAATATACATATTTGTGTTTTTACAAATATAGTTTTTATATCTTTATAAATGAGAAAAAAATTGGCAGTGTTGCACAATATGCTTACCTGTAATCAAAAAGCCACTGAAAATCTGAAAGTTGTATCACTTTTGTCACTAGCACAAAAATTAGCAGTGTTGCACAATATGCTTACCTGTAATCAAAAAGCCACTGAAAATCTGAAAGTTGTATCACTTCTTGTCACTAGCACAAAAATTAGCAGTGTTGCACAATATGCTTACCTGTAATCAAAAAGCCACTGAAAATCTGAAAGTTGTATCACTTGTCACTAGCACAAAAATTTTAGCTTTAAAGATTTGTGACTGTTTTTAATTCCTTAAAATGGTCTTTGAGTTCTACAAAAATTTAATATTAACTTAATTTTTTTTAACACCTTGATATTTTTTTTATATAGATTCAAATACCTTGAATCCTTAATGTGATTCAAGATTCGAGGATTTAACAAATTTCAGATCCAAGACTCAAATCCTTAAAGAAAAGATTTTTTTTTTTTTTTTTTTTTTTCCAGAATAAAATTTAATCATAGGATGAACTTAACAACCAGATTCTAGACCAGTAATTTAACATCAAGCTACTATTTGTATTTCATATTAGATTTCCTCTTATGTTTATAATTTTTTTCTAAGATTTGGATTCATAAAATAGTGGATTCAACCCAACTCCAGAAGTAACATTTAAAGCAAAAAATATAATTTTAAAATCATTCATCTTTCAAACTCATTGAATATGCAAAGTTAATAGTTTTTCTTCTTTTATTTTTACTGTGTGTGTTTTTCTCGCTTATTTTGAAATGTATTGGTTCTTTCAGATGGAAGAGGGCTCCCTAACAATGGACTATCCACACGTGTGGACATCGACATACGTGATGATGGAGCAGCTCATATTACGAAAAGGGTTCCTGCAATCATTAATGGACGGAAACAACAAGAATGATATTATGTTGAATGACCCTGAATTCCATATACTTGAGGATTTGGTCACTGTATTGGAGCCCTTCAAGGTACTTGCACTGCTTTAGTTTTGCTTCGTTTCTAGATACTTATTTATATGTTATGTTAATGTTCACAATAAATTCTGATCTCTAAAAAAAAAAGGGTTAAAACAAAAATTAATTTAAATTAGTTAAGAATATAATGCCTGTACACGGGAATAAAACCGAGGATCTTTGGCTTAGGGTGCCAATGTTCTACCGCCAAGCTATCCAGGATTCGTCCTATGCTGGGGGTCATTCTCTGCTTTTAGTTTGAGGCTATTGTGTAGTACATTTGGCAGCATAACTGCCCTCCCGAGTCGCAGATGGCTGTGATATCTGATAGCTCATGTATGTAGTTGATGATTCCCGCATGTTCGTCCCACACTCAGCCTTAAAACATGAGTGAAAAATGACCCTGGGTACAGGATGAATTCTGGATATCTCTGTGGAAGAGCATTGACACACTAAGACAAAAGTACTGGGATTGATTCCCTTGTCCAGGTGTCATTTTTTCAATTAATTAAAATTAATTGGTATGTGATCTGCTCCATACAGACCTTTCTGTAATTACAAGTATAGATTATAAGAAAGAATGTTAACATTGAGATACTATTTGGATTTTCTATTATCTTATTATATTTATATTTCCTCTTGTGTTCATAATTTTTTCCATGATTTGGATTCGGATTCAAGACTCAAAGGTAAATTGGAGATTTGAATTTGTAAAATAGTGGATTTGACCAATTCTAATTTATTTATTTGTAAACAGGCGTGTATCAAAAATATATATTCGAAATGCAGAATAGTATAGGAACTATGTTGTGATTGTAATATTATAGCTAATATCAACTTATTTTTGTGTTTTTTTGAACACATAAAACTGTTTTTAAGTCTGTTTTCAACCTAAATCTCTACTGTTATTTCTCTCCATCTCCTATCATTATGTCCTTTACACCATCTTATTAACTTTTGTTCATTCTGCTCTTCTTCTTATGTGTGTGTGCGTATGCATACACACTGAAATATGCCTGACCTGTTGATAAGCCATTGTCTGGTGTTGAGTAGGTGACAATAATGACCCTGGGTGACGAGAAGATGCCCCTTATCTCGTTGGTCAGGCCGCTGCTATGGCAGCTCACCAGCTCCCACCTCAAAATCAAGGACACAGACTCTGATGCAGCCAGGCTCTTCAAGGAGTGCATCTCGGCCAACCTCTCAGAGAAGTATGTTTGTTATCATTTAAGAGATATTAGGAAATATATGAAGGTATTTAATTCTTGTAAGAATGCATAATTATGAGTCTAACTGTATAAAATTATATTTTAAAACATGGAACGTAATAAAAAAAGATTAAACTAGCAAATAATTAACAAAGAAAACACGAGGTGTCTACTGAATTGGAGAAATTAAAATTAGTGACATTTGGATGACCTTTTTTAACCACAAAATTTCTTTGGTAAACAGTTGTACATTGTATAATGCATATATGAGCATAATATACCCACACGCAACATTCTTCTTTAACTAGATGGTGAATGTTAACTTTGTCCTTGGTATCACTGTAAAAACAATCAGGTAACTTGCTGCTAGCGCATGGCATCATGGGTAGTGGGGGGCACGACTTCCGACGTGTTCGCTTTGTTACTATGTGTGGTAAATTCAAACAAAAATATGTTTATGACTTTAAGACTAAAATATTGAAAATTTTGACTATTCAGGGACTCTCATGACCCATTTTTGCAAAGTGACTTTTTTTTGTGACTTTCATGATCCAGTAGACACCCGAAACATAGGAAGAGAATCAGGATCTGTTTATGTTCATGCATAACTAATAGTGAATAGTGTAGAGCACATAGTGTGCAAGAAGTTTGAATACATTATTTTCAATAATAGCGTTTATAATTCGATGCATAATGAATAGTAAATGGTGTACAATGCTTAAAGTTGATTTAACTTTATCTTCTTATAGCTATGTTTTGCATGGAATACAGTATAGGTAATCATTGAACTTGAGATGTATCAGCCAATGAGAATGTGAGGAGAGGATATAGCCAATTAAAAGCCAGTATTGTATACAAGCAGACAAACATAATTAACTGTGGCAAAACTTGTTTGTTATTCACGAATTGTCTTTGATTTAGCGTCAATGACTAAGATTGTCTATATCATATCAGGCATGGGCAACCTTTACGCAAATTAGCCAAATTATCATTCTCTAATCGAGTCAAGGGCCTAACTAGATGGATTATACTGGAAATATAAAATAAATGAAAACCAAGTTGCTACTTTATATTTTATTTATCGACCTGTACTTTTACAACTTTTGTACTTCTATTCTAAGTGTATTTTATCATCATATATTTAACATGCTTTTATTAGATATTTTATTGAGAGGATGGCACTGTACTTGGGTCACAAAACTCAATATTAGGGTTTATGTTGCTTATACATAATGGGAGAGAACTCTAAATATTTTGGTTTGTCATCCTTGTACGTGTTTTCGACTTGTGCTTCTTCCTTGAAAAGAACTGTTCACACACACATACATACTACCAAAAAGAGTAATTATTTTTCTTGCAAAGGCGCATAAATTAGTGTACTTTTCTTCCACCAAATATAATTTGTAAAATTTTATCAAAGTGGTATCGTTAAATTCCCCTGAAGATCAATAAGCTTCATCTCTATGATATCTAGAGCTTTATCCACATCAGCATTCATTGAACAATCAAATATAGCGAATTTTGAGGCTTTATTTTGAAAATCGGCAAATCTTGTATCAAACAGCTCTATTAGTGACTTCAATTCATCTCCATATGAATTGTATTTATTATTTTCATGATTTACTAAAGTAGGAAAATGGAAAATGGTAACAATTTTTTGATCTGATTTGACTTTCCCACAATCTTAGTTTATTACAAAAAGCTTTCACGCTAACTGTCCTTGTTTTTGAAGATTAAGATTGAGTTTGTTGAGGTGTCAGGTGACATCTACAAGGAATTACAAGCCACACACCCAGTGATAATATTTCATGTGATTAATTGAATTTCTTTTTATGTCCATGATATCTGTGATGTCTTGTCTCAAATCATATAATCGTTTTAACATCTTACCCTTACTCAACCATCTCATTTCACAGTAATAAGACACATCTTCATAATCTTGACATATGTCTTCAAATACTCCTTAAACTGGGGCTGATTAAATGCATGTGACTTAATAGAGTTAATGCTAGTGACTACCACTTCCATAAAATTTTTGAATTTAATTGATCTTGAACACAACTTTTGTTGGTGGATAATGCACTGAAAAAATTGTAAATGTTTCTATTGGATATTTAATTCTACTTCACTTCCTTTGACTATTCCAATAAATCTCTTCCGTGCACCAACCATTGCAGGGGCGGCATCAGTGCAAATCTCAGTTACTTGACTCCATTTCAGCCCAAAGCTTCTGAAAACTGTACTGACTGCTTTGAATATGTATTCACCAGTAGTTGTTCCTTTTAACGACGCAAGAGCCAACAATTCTTTTGTGATGTCGAAGTTAACATCGACTCATTAAATAAAAAAAGGCTAGCTGTGGTGTATTGGAGTATTCTGTGCTCTTGTCAAAAGCAATTGAAAATGCTTCGAATCGAACAATTTGCTCATTCAAACTAATTTTGATGTCATTAGCCATCATTTATATATGTCGAACAACATTATGTCTCAACAAATTAATTTGGTCGAAGTCTTTTCTCTTGTCAGGATATATTATATTTGCAACATCAAGCAGACACTCTTTGATAAATTCTCCTTCACCAAATGGCTTAGAATACTTTGTGGGATTTTTTTCGCTCACCATAATAATAACTTTAACAAAGCTATCATGCTGCATTATTTGTGTGTTGAACATTTGCTGCTGGTTACCAAAGCTCTTCTTTAACTTATTTATTTTGTCTTTTCGTAGCTGTCCTTTGGTTTTTTCGTGATTAGCATGTTTTGAAATCAAATATATCTTCAGCTTGTATTCTTTAAGTATGGACAGAGTTTCATTTTAATGTAAAACATATGGGACAACCTTTATGCATGGTAAAGAAATAATACTCCGTCCACTTGTCTTGAAATTGACAACAATCTGTATCCACTTTTTTTTCTATTTTGACATAACAACATACATTCTCACAATATTAGAAGAAATATTCACAATTAAAATGCCTTTGCACGTTGCACAAAAACAAAAGAACTTTAAACATTAACAGTTAAATGAAATAGGAACAGTAGCAAACAATCTAGCATAAGCATGTCGCATACATGCAATAAAATCTGAGTGAGGTGGAGATTGAGACCTAGCCAACTCAACCCTCCTCCACAAGGGCACTAGTATCCAACCAGTCACATTCACTCTTTCGGGAGCGCGTGTGATGTACATCCCATATGATTAGACGCGTGGTGAGTAATTGGCTCGTGGTGCACCCTGCTTTCAACTGATGAGGCTCTGATGACCGAATGATTCCCGGGATAAGGAGTCTTCCTCTACCATGACAATAGCCTCCTTGAAGGGCAGAGAAGTAGGTGGAGGTTAGGGCACTCACATGCCCTTGGGGTGGGAAACTACACCTAAAGGCAGATGAACCAACAATGGTCAACGGCATAAAATATAGAAAGTCCTCAATGGTAGACCGGGCGTATAAGCGACTAGTACAGCTCTAGCAGTTGGGAAGGCGAATGAAGGCTGCAACAGTCTTCGGATCTCCAGCTGTCGTAGTCTCTATGCCACTGGGCATAGGTTCTGAGCCTGCCAAGGATCAGGTGATTGTTGATGTGCAGCAACATTTCCACGTGAAAAGATATCACACACAGGCATCTTCCAAGGACAACCTGAATTAAACTCGACTCCCAAGCAGATTATGAATTCACAGCTGAAGGATGACCAGCAAAACCTGGAGGGACAAATCAATAAAAACAATAAACATCTTACCACCAAGGCGATTTTGGACTCATTCGGTTGGGACATTTTGAACTACCTCGCATACTCCCCTGACTTGGCGCCTTCAGACTTTCATCTTTTCACCTCCCTGAAGACTCACATGGGTGGGGAAAAAATTTCAACCGACGAGGAGGTGAAACAAGAGGTCCTGAACTGGAAGAATATGGCGGGAGAATTCTTTGAGAAGGGCATCAAAAAGCTTGTGTCACGGCTCACAACCTGCATAGAACGGGAAGGCGACTACGTGTATAAATAGCTGACATATTTACCAACAAAATCCTGTAATTTTGTTTTAAATAGAAAAATCAAGTACTCTTACTTTCTGGACGTGCTTCGTACTTTAGGTTGAACACATATTATGTACAAATTACGCTATTGGGTTTGAGATGAGGAGGGTTGAATTTAGAGGAAGTGTACCCACATTTGTATGACAAAGTGTAAAAACCACCCTCAGTACACATGACCAGGATTCAAACCCCAATCTCCCTGTCATCAGTAGTATAGTCTAACTCGAGAATGATGCTTAGATCATGCGTCAACTTAAGCTTGTTGAAAACAACACATGCAACTGATAACATTTAGATGTTTATTTAATATTTTTAATACATCTATTTGTTTAATTATATTTATTATTTTTTATAAATTATGTGGATCATATCAAATTAGTCATAACTTGGTCTGTGAAGATATAACCCAATGTAAAACCAGATTTTTAGATGGTAAATGCTTTTCTCACTGTTCGAGTGGAGTAAAAGTATGCATGGCACTTAAACACTTATTATGATGGTTCTCTTCAAGTTAGATGAAGTTCAGGAAAAAAGGAGAGCAAGGGAAGCTCTTGTCACATAAATGTTGCTCTTGTCAGACTTAATAAACATGCGGTGAGCGCACTGTTTGCAGTGGTGACCACTCCGTACCCCAATATTGATGTTGTGCTTGTTACAGGTACAGTGAACCTGCGGTGAGCGCACTGTTTGAAGTGGTGACACTCTGTACCATATTGATGTTGTGCTTGTTACAGTAAGTGAACTGCGGTGAGCGCACTGTTTGAAGTAGCGACCACTTTGTACCCATATCGATTTGTGCTTGTTACAGGTAAAGTGAACCTGCGGTGAGCGCACTGTTTGAAGTAGTGACCACTCTGTACCCCAATATCGATGTTGTGCTTGTTACAGGTACAGTGAACCTGCGGTGAGCGCATTGTTTGAAGTGGTGACCACTCTGTACCCCAATATCGATGTTGTGCTTGTTACAGTACAGTGAACCTGCAGTGAGCGCACTGTTTGAAGTAGCGACCACTTTGTACCCCAATATCGATGTTGTGCTTGTTACAGGTACAGTGAACCTGCGGTGAGCGCACTGTTTGAAGTGGTGACCACTCGTACCCCAATATTGATGTTGTGCTTGTTACAGGTAAAGTGAACCTGCGGTGAGCGCACTGTTTGAAGTAGGACCACTTTGTACCCCAATATCGATATTGTGCTTGTTACAGGTAAAGTGAACCTGCGGTGAGCGCACTGTTTGAAGTGGACCACTCTGTACCCCAATATCGATGTTGTGCTTGTTACAGGTACAGTGAACCTGCGGTGAGCGCATGTTTGAAGTGGTGACCACTTTGTACCCCAATATCGATGTTGTGCTTGTTACAGGTACAGTGAACCTGCGTGAGCGCACTGTTTGAAGTAGCGACCACTTTGTACCCCAATATCGATGTTGTGCTTGTTACAGGTACAGTGAACCTGCGGTGAGTGCACTGTTTGAAGTGGTGACCACTCTGTACCCCATATCGATGTGCTTACAGTACAGAATGCGGTGGTGCACTGTTGAAGTGGGGCCTTGTACCATATCGAGTGTGCTTGTTCAGTCAGTGAACCTGCGGTGAGTGCACTGTTTGAAGTGGTGACCACTCTGTACCCCAATATCGATGTTGTGCTTGTTACAGGTACAGTGAACCTGCGGTGAGTGCACTGTTTGAAGTGTGACCACTCTGTACCCCAATATCGATGTTGTGCTTGTTACAGGTACAATGAACCTGCGGTGAGTGCACTGTTTGAAGTGGTGACCACTCTGTACCCCAATATCGATGTTGTGCTTGTTACAGGTACAGTGAACCTGCGGTGAGCGCACTGTTTGAAGTAGCGACCACACTGGACCCTCGCTTCAAACTACTCAAGTATGGCAGTGAGGAAGAGAAGAATGTTCTTCTGGAGCCCGTGAAAACAATGCTTGTGAAACTGGTCCAGGATGAGACTTCCAAGAGCTTGGCGGCAGGTCTGAAGTGGACATGCCCGCCAAGAAGAGTCGCCTCTCTGGTCAGTAAAAATACATGTTCAATAAATAACTCAAAGCTCTTTTGTTATTTGAAGAAGGTACAGAAATGGTGCATAGAAAACAAACAAAAGTGAATGAACACAATATGTTTTTTACCATGAAAAGAACACACTTTACATTGCTGTCACTGGACAAAGAGGTAATGGCTTCCTCTTGAAGAAGAAAAAAATCATAGTTACCGGCAATACCCTGACTTAGGTTTCTTTCTATCGGAACTCATCAGGGAATATATAGCCTACTTATAGAAGAATTTTGATACACCCTCTGCTCCATCTAAATTATGTAATGACACTATTTTTATTTTCATATCTAGTTTTATTCAAAAGGGTTCTCTGTGTCTGGAAAACAGGAATTTTAAAATAATAAATATCCCCAAATTTAGTTTTCAAAAAGTGTTACTCATTACTTTTCCTTCTTAAGTATAATTTCTATTTGTAGGCTATGGTTTAAATTAGGAGCACACTTACTTTGGTGATACTGAGTGAATTAGTAGAATAAATTTTTAAGAGTTAGTAAACACCCCTAAAAATGTGTTTGTGTGTTTTTTAGTGTTCTATCTAAACAATTTCTACTCCAGTATCACCAAGGTAAGTGTGCTCCTAATTTAAACCATGTTTGTAGGCTAGTAATTATTTCATAGTTATTGTGATCATAATTTTAATGTTGTATTAAACATGCATTTTGCAGCTCCCTTGTGGCTGTACATTACAAAGCACATCATCATATGAGTATCTGCCATTTGTTAAAAACAAAGTGAAATCAGTGGAGTTGGGTCAAATCCATTATTTTACAAATCCAACGCTCCAATTTACCTTTGAATCTTGAAAAAATTATGAAATAAAAGGAAATATAAATATAATAGAATAATAGAAAATACAAATAGTAACTAAATGTTAACACTAGTTCTATAGTTCATTCATACATTCACTTAAATGTGAAATTACTTGTCTGGGCTCTAGTTGTTAAGGTCATCCTATAATTATAATTGGTTCTGAACCACGGATATGTAGTATTAGAGCTCTAGAACAAATTTCACTTAAAAAATTGAAAAATAAAAATTCCTAAGGATTTGAAGGATTCGAGGGCTCTTCCTTAGAAACAAGTATTTACTTCATGTATTATATTTGCCTCAATTTGAATTGACTATCATTTCTGACAACTATTTATATATCCCAAAGTAAATAAATGATTTAATTACCAAATAATTTTGTTACTATATTGTATTGTATTAGAAAGTAATGTTTTAGTCAACCAAACAAACACTTCTAAATTTGTTAATTTTTCAGGGTCCATCCATGAAATGATAATAATTGTGAAAAGACTATAGTGTCATAAATTCAGGATGACTTATTTCACAACTGTTCTTAGTATAAAAGTTATATATTGAAGAAGGAACAGGAAAAAGGTTGTCCTTAAAGTGTTTATAATAGTACCATTTTTAGATTTGTATTAAATATAACTAAGGCCATGGACTTTTCCATAGATTTTTTATGGATAATTTTACATAAAATATACAAAGTGTGGAAAATACTATACTTGGCTGATGGTAGTTTTCAAATTTCAAAGTTATTGTAACTGTATTTGTTTAAAACCGATGTAAGTTAGTTTACTCTTCTATACTCACAGCATGTGCTGGATACAGAAATATTGGTGCCTTGAATCTCCAAAAAGTTTTATTTTCATATTTAAACTCCCAAAGTGGCTCATATATTTTAGTTTATAAATGAGTCAAAGTTTACTGTCATCACTAAGTGTAAGGTGTTGTAAATTATGAATGTGTTGGTAGGTATGGAGTTCCTGCTTGGTGACCTGTGCTCCAACAAGCCAGGCATGCCGGCGACAGAACGGGCTAACTTGGAATTGGTTCAATACCATTCAGAAGAAACTATTTCTCTTGAGCAGTGCCCACTTCAATGGTGGTCTAAGGCATCCCTCCGTTGTCCCAACCTGTCCCAGCTGGCCAGACGCTATAACTGTATCCCTGCCTGTGCTATGCCTCCAACACGCATTCCCACAGAGAATCAGGTCAGCTTTGACATGAAACGTGCCAGTCTCAGTACAACCCTCGTAGACAAGATGCTCTTTCTACATGGCAATCACAACATATAACTGTCATAGATCTCTCTGTGACAGTCGTCATCAACACAACTTACACAAGATGCTCTTTGTGCAACCACAACATATAATTGTCATCTATCTCCCTGTGACAGTCACCATCAACACATCGGACACAAGATGTTTTGATCCTCCATGTATACAAATAGCTGAGCCACACAAAAACAAAGAAGTAGCTATTGTAAACCACACAAATAATTTTTTTATGTTAGTCATCTCAATCATATTAAGAATAACGAATAATGTGTGCTATTTTCAATCATTGAATAATAAAATAGTGTATAAAGTAAGTGGAAGGAAAAGGCGCTTACTTGGAAAAATAAATAAGTTAGACCTTTATAGAAAAAGTAAACTTATCTCTTCATTTATTCATATTCCCCTCTTTTCTTCACTATCCTTGTTTAAATTTTTACAATTAACTTAAATTCTCAGACATAAATAAAAAACGTACAAAATTTTGTATTAATCATACATATCTCAGAGGGTCTGTTGTGAGTCTAATGTATTCACCATTCTTATCATAATGTAAAAAAAATTAAATTAAAAGTAAAATGAACAAGATAGTATAAGTCTGAAGAAACAAAGAGAAATATTTACTTAGATCAAGTTTATTTCTTTTCATGTTAGTTTTTATCCCTATCACTTATATTTTACAGTAATTTGACACTATTTTAATATAATTATGTTTATTAGCACATTAAAACCTCATTAGATCAAACATTGGTAGTCTGAAATTCTGGATAATTTGAACACGCTTTTTGAAAAACAAGTAAAAAATTAAATTAAATTAAATATATTTAATTAGTTAACAAGCTCAAAGTTAAAAGAAAATTGTAATAAACAGTGATATTTAATAACTGCTTAATATTTACATGTACTAGTCAACAAAATGTGTTTTACTGTAACTAAAAATAATTACAGTCCATATTACATGTTATACATAGTTAAGTAAATGAAAATTTTATTAAACTCATTCAGCTGTAAATTAAAATTTGTTAAAATATGGTATTCTTGAATTCTTTCACTTGGTCCGAAATTTTGACCCCAATTAGTTTGGATTAATAAGGTTTTAGTGAAGTTGAGTATTAATTTGTATTTTAATTCATTTTGTAAAAAATACTCATCTTGTAAATACACTCAGAAATCTTTATAGTGCTTATAATGAAGCTGATGTTTATCAAAGAAAATATTATAGAAATTTTGAAAATAAACTAAGGCATAGGAACGTTTTCAGTATTTTATGAAATAGAGCCAAAATGAACTTTTGGTTCCTTCGGAAATAAACATGGACCCTTTCAGGGCCATGCCGAGGGAGCAAACAAGGAGGTTTTGGGTGTTCCTACACTGTCTTCCTACACTATCACTTACTTTATTGGTATTTATAATGTATTTTTGTATTCCTTTTCAATATAGCTAATTAGTAGAGCCCCGTAAAAATAGTGAGACGCGATAAAGCAAAAAGTGCCATACAAAGATAGAATTAAAGTATTTTTTTACTTTGATAGTTTTTAGTTATGATTTACAATGTTTTTGAAAAGCGAAATTAAACAAAATTGTTTTGTTACACGAAATCCTCCTATTAAACAAAATAATACTTCTCTTACCAAAAAAAAAATCTTTAAATAAACACGAAATTAAGCAGAAATTTTGACCTTGCTGTAATTTGGCTAGTATTTTGCTGTAGTGTAAGCTAACTATAGGCTACAAATTGTGAAATATACAAACTTGACAAGGAATTTTATAGCAAATATATAAAGTGTCAATAATAAATTTTAATTTTGTAGACATTGTCTCAATATGTAAACAATACTTAAACACCTCAAGTAACATGTAATTTTGAATAAACACAAAATAACACTGAAAAGTGAGATTTAAAAAACGAAATTTAATTTAAAAATAAAACCATTTTTATGGAACTTTATTATTGAGTAGCTAATTCAATAAAATTAATAATATTTGCCATTTTTGATGGGTCGGATCCACTATTTTACTAAATCCAAATCTCTCTTTTTACCTTTGAAATCGAATCTTGTAAAAGATTATAAACATAACAGGAATATAACAGAATAATATAAAATATAAATAGTAACTATTTGCTAACATATATTGCTAAAATGCATTCATTATAACATTCATACATTCCATAAATGTGTATGAAATAAAGGGAAATAAACAAAAACACTTTGTAATAAATAAAATGATAAAATAGTAGGAAAATAGTAGACCACAAATAAAAGTAGAAACACTCACATATATTTACACACACACACTTCAATATTTCGATGCTATTAGAGTCTGACTGAGACTGAGTCCAACTACTTCTAATTCCTGAGGATGATGCTATAAATAGCATCGAAATATTGAAGTGTGTGTAAATATGTGTTAGTGTTTTTACTTTTATTTGTGCTCTACCATTTTCCTAATATTCTATCATTTTATTTATTACAAATTGTTTTTGCTCAATGCACTTTACTTCATACATATTAAATGAATGTATAAATGGATTATAAGAAAGAATGTTAACATTTAGTTACTATTTCTATTTAATATTATTATATTATATTTATACTTTCTCTTAGGTTCATATTTTTTCAAGATTCAGATTTGAGATTTGAGATTAGAAGGTAAATTGGAGATTCGGATTTGTTAAATAGTGGATTCGAACCATCTTTAATTTTGAGAAAACATTTTTTTTTTTTCGAATCTTACATTTGTTTGGATCTCAAATATCCTCAAGAGTTAACGAATTCAAGGGTTCTCACCCCTCCTTTCAGCCCCAATTATACTTTTTCTGAGCTTTAAAATCATTCAAGAGTTGTTTTTTTATATAAATCCCTTGTCAGCCAGCTCCTGTGAGCCCTCACTGGCTGGTACAATTCCTCAAAATATAAATTTCTCGGTATGGTACTGGCATCTTTTATAGATTATAATACACTGTTGAAAGTACACATGTCCAAGACAATCTGATCAAAATCTGATTTAATTTCCACTCAAGAATTAATGGATGTCCCCAATCAGGCACCATTTGCATCCATCTCAATTTTAAGGTGAGGATAGGGAGTGGCCAGCAGTCACCAAGCACCCCTCCACCCCATTAAATTCCACTCCCAGTTTCTAGGCCCCGAAAAATTGGGCTTATTATGTTGTTATTACTGTTCACAGAATTTTGAAAAATAAATTAAGCCTTTTATTTTTTCAAGAGTTAGTTTTTTTTAAATGTTTTAAGTAAATTCAAAACTTGATATTGACCTTTGATTTGTAGCCTTGAGTACTAATCAAGAGAAAAATATTTCAAGTGAGCGAGATTTTAGCAGGGGTTCCCAAGAGACCGCGCCGCCCTTAAGATGTCAAATTTTCCTTGTGACGCCCTGTACCCAATATTTAAAAAAAGAAAATTGTAATTTATATTACAAGCTTGTATTCTTTTGAATCTAAAAATACAAAATTAGAACATATTACGGAACTGAATAAGAAGGATTACAGTAATCTAGACATATTTTTGTTGTACAGGATGTCATGTTATAGTTTGTTCATAATGGCAAAACATCTCATCCTATATGTTATGATTTCAGTTTCATTTTTTCACTAACATTTAAAAATGAGACATATTCTTACATGGAAT
The DNA here is from genome assembly GCA_039000515.1 of Timema cristinae. NCBI lineage: Eukaryota > Metazoa > Arthropoda > Insecta > Phasmatodea > Timematidae > Timema > Timema cristinae. The sequence continues at coordinate 48,981,437 of JBCFYV010011164.1, forward strand.
CAGTTCTGGGGGAATAAACATATAGGACATAATTTGATTTTTAATACAAACAGCAAAAAATGCATGAATGTCTTTCACAGTGGAAACAGTCTTCAATTGGCTTTCACAGTCTTACAGTAATTTTATAAACTACCTAACAGAGGTATTTGTGTCTTAATGGAATGGGTGAGCTTGTTTCTCGTCACAAGAAATATTGAATCTGGGGACAATGTTCGATACAGTTAACAAGAGAATTTTTTCAAGGAAAGAAAATATGTTATTTTCTTGTATGATATATTCCATTCTATAAAATTATGTACTAATACATGTATTGAAAATGTGCATGTTGCATTTCACTATAAGTTATAAGTTTTAGTTTTTCCTTATAGCCGTGATTCCCTGGACCTAGACCATCAACGCACCAGGGCATTGCAATGCACAGTTTGGGAACCCCTGGACTGTACTATTTTATCTAAGATAATTTTAGTCTAAATTTATTTGTTATTTTTTAACTTTCTTCTTATATGAAGTTTATAAAACTATCCAGATGTTTTAGTTACATTTGTTCGGAAAGATTTTTATGAGACTTGTTAACAAATTGACAGCCTAGTATATTTTGACACTCAATGGCAGCAAGTTTGTTGTGTCAACCTATATTTCAATATTTAGTGTTCTGTATTGTGAATTATACATTAATGTTAAGTAGGGAAAAGAAGAAGTGTTGTATTGGAAGATATAGTTGTATTTTATGTTGCATGTGTTATTTTTAATATTATTAAAATTGAGTACAATAATAAAGGATGCTCATATTTATTTGAAGACTGATTTGAATCGATTATTGATGTTTGGCAGTATTGTGGTATTAGAGAGGATGATTTAAATTCCTTCCACACTCATTGTTCTGTTTGTACCTTTATCAATTTATTTTTACAATGCAATAACCTGATAAGCAGTGGTGGCTTGTAGCTCAAATTAGTGGGGGTGCTGCTCCAGAAAAAATTTAGCCTTTGTTTTAAAATTGTGTAAAAGGAAAAAAACATGTATATAAAGAAAATTTATTCAGGAACTTGATAAAATCTTAACAATAAAAAACATTTTGTACTTACTTTAACTTAAATTGTTACAGTTCAAGCTTGATCTATTCATTTAAAAATGAAATCCATTCTTCTTTTTTAATTTGCGCAAAAAGTTCAATAATTTTCTCCTTGATCTCTGAATGACAATTGAGGAAATTTTTCTCCATTGAAAGTAATGCAAGTGCATTTATTTAGTCTTTCTGTTAAATAAAAGAACCGAAAAAAAAATCAAATAGAATAGCTGGAAGAAGAATAATAATCTAATTCTACTCTTCTACACTTTATCACATTCAAGAATATGGTAACGGTTTTTAAGCACAACACACGCCGAGTAAAAAAAAACTTCCTTCCACCATCATGCCACTGCGAGAGCAACAGTGCTCTCTCTACCTGGCAGTCCCGCCTTACTCCCCACCCCTCTCCTATATGTGCATGTGCACAACAGTCAAACACCCCGTCACTGGCACTGTGAAGCACACAGTTCCATAAAAAGATTTTTGTATATTTTTCATAAGCTGGGGGATGGCTACTGAAGTACTGACATTAAGTTTAAAATATATATTGTACTACAAAAATAAATAAAGAATTAAAAAAAAGAACTCATAATAAATGTTATCAATAATATCAAGTGGAAATAGGGGTGGTGCAGTTCCGCAATGCCTATACACGAGCCCCCACTGCTGATAAGTTCATCTTTATCAAGGTTTTATAGTTATTCTGCAGCAATAATTAAATAGTCCAAAATTATAAACAAAAAATACTGGGTTGATGCCAAACTAGCTAGTGGAAGAGAACTGTATCCATCAGCACCTGGTGTTCATCATGATTACTTTGGCCAATATTTTGTCAGGCATCAGCGATTACCATTATCGACTCAAAGCACTGAGCTTTAGATAGTTCATGATTGAACAGCAACTGGCATGACCACCTCCTGGTTTTACTGTCTCTGTGATGCAATGCAGAAAGCAACTGTTAAAGCTACCATGCTATGTCCAAAAATAAAAATAAATATTTGAACAAGGCAACAGATCTGTTGGAAGACAGAACACCTCATAATCTAATAAATTAAGAGTTTGGGTGTCTATCTATAACACCCAGGGTCTCAAATTAAAAAATTTGTAGCCCCTGTGGACGAACATGTGCACCTCAGAGATGAAATTTTAAAATTTGGATTAGATGTTTTTATATGAACTAAAAACTGGGTCGGAAGAAATAATTGAATTTTATTTTTCTGTTTGAAGTAAAGTAAAGTGTTGCCCTGGGTTACCACGCATCTCAATGCTGGATACTTGTGCTAGTAATATAATCAACTACACTACAGTAGTGTGTTTGTTCAGTTAAATTTTTATGTTATGCAACTGCATCTATGTGCCTTTTTTTTATCTTTAAAAGTGTTTTATATTATGTTAAAAGGAAATTTAAACTGAATGGCCTTTCCTTCCAATATTTCTGGTGTGATGTTTGCAGCCAATTCATTGAAAGCTGTAGCAAAATTTATTAGATTATGGTCTTCCCACTTTGAATCCTGAACTTATGGTTTGTTTTCCTGAATGTACGAATATCAAACTTTGTGTAACTTGGCCTCTATAAATTATTGCTAACTCCATAAAGTAGTAGCAACATATGTTTTTCTGCTTGTTGTAATCTTCCGCGATAAGCTTCACATATTACTCACATTTACTAATTTCGTCATTTTGAGGGTTTTGATATTTTAGGGCGCTCTCTTAAAAATTGTCAAATTAGGTAGACAACAGTTTACCTTAATCAATCTTATACCATCCTATATTTAGCTGACAAACTACACAATAAAAAGGATAAAGTTAATAAAAGTAAATGAAAGCTATATATAAAAGTATAACAACTCACTTAGTCCGAAGTCGAAGATTGTCGAACGTTAAATCCACACACACACACACACAAACACACCAGTGAACAAAAAATATATAAATAGGTTCTTGAAACCAACTGGTAGCTTCACACATACACAGTGTACAAATCAACAACTAATAGCTGACTCAGCTGGTCACAGTTGAGCTCAGCCCAAAAAACATTGCGAGGAGAAACAAAATGACATCAGGTTGCCATGGCAACCACCCTGTGATGCATACAAGCTGTGAGGCGTTGTTGTGTCAGCTGCCAAAGCGCTTGTTAACATATGTCACCCGTTGATGCTATTCTGGTTTTGCTAATTTTCTCAACAAAATGGGAAAAATATATAACGATTTTTTAAATTGATTTATGTTTTACACTATGTAATGAAAAGATATGAGAAAAGTTGTATGAATTTCAAAATATGTTTGGTTTCTTCTTTTGCTTTATTTTACAGGGAGGGCGGTGTCCCAAAGTTCCTCTTCATGAGCCGCCCCTGATGTGAAGTTTCATATGTTGATAGATATAAAATATTTTCATATCATAAATACTGATACTGGAATAGAAATTTTTGGATAAAACAACCAAAAAATACACAAACACAATTTTAAGGGCAAGCTTTCACTGTCACACAAGTTACCAGGTCAAGCGAGTAGACCAATCTAACCTGCAGAAGCTGTTTGTGACACTGAAAACTTGTCCTTAAAAATGTATTGTGTGGTCTATCTAAACTTATTTCTACTCCAGTATCCAGGTAAATGTGCTGGCAATCCCTTTAATTCAAATCATGATTTAGCCTTTGTTTAATGTGTTAATTGCACCTTTTTTTTCTAATGTTTCCATTAATTTTTTCTACCATTATTTATCATTTTCCTTTTTCATCCTTTTGTTTCATGGTTTCCTTTTAGTAAGTTGTGTTGTGAATTTCAAACTTGCCATTGAAGAATTTCAAATATATCTTGGTTATTTTAGAACACTTGTGATACCATTGGTATAGGACAACATAATTCTAGGAAAAACCTTTTAATAACTAGAACCTAAGAACATTAATTTATCATTTAAATCAGAATTGGAGGAAAAAAATTATATCAATGTGGAAAGTTAACTTCTGATTCTAATTTAGTTTATTAAGAATCAGGATTTGTAGGTAAAATGAAAGATTTTCAAGTGTCTGGCTCAGGCTTCGCACTAGTTTTGTGGGATTTTTCTCCAACTCAGCTCTCAGTGAATAATAGGGAAATTCTGTTATATTATCAAAATGTTCGGGGTCTACAAACCAAAGCAAGAGAATTATTTACAAATGTTTGTTTGAATGAATTCTCTATTATTTGTTTGGTTGAAACTTGGATCTTTAGTGAGTTTGTTAATGAAAATTACTTACCCCCTAACTATAATGTTTATAGAGCCGACAGGTTATATGATAAAGCTAATGTCTCAAGGGGTGGTGGTGTTCTCATTTCTGTTATTGATTCTATTTCTGGTGTGGCCAAGAGAACTGACCTAGAGAATAATTATGGAATGTGTCTGGTTTGAGAACATATATCTTATTCCCAAATAACAGTCGAAGTATTTAATAATTGCTTTACATTTTTTGAAGGTGCTTTGGCTAACTACCCTATGAATAATACTATTAGTTTATTTTAACTGCCACAAAATTGATTGGAAATATCATCATGCTCAAAGCATTTAGCATTTCTACAGTAAATTAAAAGCTACTCAACTTCTTGCTTCAACTAATATAATATGGTTAGAACAACTTAATAAAACTGATAATGACACTAACCTCTTTGCTTTACCAACCAGATTTATTATGACTATTACAGAATTTAAAACCTCCTTAGGGCTCCAAACTCTTTACTTGCATAGACTTTATTGTGACACCCTTTTTTTTTTAATATTTTCAATAGCTTAATTTCTTGTAAATTTTCCCTTTATCACGTAGTTGTCCCTTATCAGGCCTTTCGCAATCCTAAATTAGTTTTTTTCAATGACTCTTACAAGATGAGCCCTATATGCCGTTGTATACACAGCACTAACTCTAGAATTGCTAAATTCGACTTTTATCACAAAAGAAAAGCAAAACTCAGATAATTACTTAAGGACTCCCTTAAACTAATTTACTCTGTAAAGTCTCTGCCTCGAATACTTTAATTTACATTTTTCTGTTTTATTATTTGCTTATTATAACTACTTTTTAAATATTTATCCTTTGACTACTCATGTTTGTTATTTATTATTCTTGTCATTTATCATTAGTACGTCCTATTTTTTGTAATTATTAATCAGTATATATATATCATTATTTAGCTATTATAGAATATTTAATTGTATTATTATAATGCTTTTATGGTACTTGTGTACTTTTCAGTGCTGGCCTGTCATAAGTCTTACGACTTTTGGCCAGTACTATAATTAAGGAAATTAAAATTATTTAGCACCACGTCTTACTTCCTGTTCAGGTTATACGCATATGTACTAATTAACCTAGTGAGTTAAGGATGAGGAAGGTTTGATTTAGAGGACGTGCACTTCCATTTGTGTGGAGGGAGAGTGGAAAACCATTTTGGAAAAAACCTCAGTACGCCTAATTGGGATTCAAAACCCAATTTACCTGTCATCGCCAATCTAATCTAATACGAGAATGACGCCTTAGACCATGTGGACACCGAAGCAGGTTGATCAAAGTTGAAGATAAATTATATATGTGAGTACGAAAAAAAAAAATTCTGAATGCCACTGGCCTAGACCATAGGATTTTGATAAGTCCTCAGTCGGGTGAACTGGGGTGGTTTTTCCTAAATGGTTTTCCACTCTCCCTTACCCACACTAATAAGCAGGTGTTGACCTCATCTGGTTTACCATTTATAGGAAGGTCAACGTTTGAATCCCATAAGGGTCTAATGAAGGGCTCTTTTAAGTGTTCTCTGCTCTACATGAAAATACAGATACATTTATTCTAAATTCTACCTTCCTCATACCTACCCTGGTAATATTGTAAGATGTGCATGTAAAAATATAATTTTGTTTAGTTAATTTATTATAAGGTAAGTTGTAATGGAGCTAAACACACTCATAACCTTTTTCAGAGTTGACTTTAGACATTGTTATTTGGGTCAAGAGGCCCTAGAGTTTAAATCCAGGTCAGGTAAATGTTTCTTGGAAGTGGTCTGAAATCAAAAGTAGATTGGGATAATAAGAGTTCACTCAAAGTGTTGTTCAAGGACCTAATAGCCCTTGCCTCGAATTAAAAAACTGAAAAAAAAAAGTAATTGACATTGTATGAAATGTGTAAAAGTTACCTGCTTCAGAAGCAGTATGTTCTAAGCCAGGGTTATTCAACTAGTTAGCCAAGCGGGCCATTCAAAATATCATAGTATTTGGCAGGTCGGACATTTAATTCCATCTGGCAATAATTTGGAACGTTATTATATTATACTTGTGTAGTTTAAAAGGGGGGAGGGGGGGATTGGGTGAAACGTAATTTGATATTAAATATGAAAAAATTATATATCAAAATTATTTAAAGCTAAATAATCATTGTTAAAATATAAACCATAATGGGAAAAATACAATAAGACTAATTACAAGCAAAGCACTTTGCTATTACTATAAACTAAATAACATACAAACAATAAGCCAGGCAAATACCAACTAGTGAGACATTGACTGCTGTCAGGTGGAGGGGAGAAGAGGTGTGAGTCATTCTTAGCCACCTTGTTGCCCGGTCAACTGCATTGTTCAAGGTCAAAAGCAAGAATATGCTATAAAGCTCAACTGTTATGTGGTGGCACTTGTAAGGAGAATATTGGGTCGAGAGTGGGGGACGCATGACGCTGGAAGGAAGCTCGCTTTCCCTTGTGAACACACGAGGTTGGTGGCTCCAAGGACCGAGTAACACTGGGCTTGCAGCTTCCACCATCACTGATAAGAGACAAGTTATCTCTGGTTGTTCAAGGTCAGGTGCCTCTACATACCATCTGAGCTATATGACACATCTTTAGTGATACAGTAGTTGGAGTTTCAATCAACGGGCCAATCTGCTGAGCTTGGTGGGTCGGATGTGGCCTGCAGGCGCAAATAGATTAAGCCTGTTCTAAGGCATAAGCATCTGACTGAGGGGACCATGGGGCCAAGGTCAGAGGAGGCCAAATTATTCTTTTTTCTAATTTTCTAAAGCTGCACAATGGTTTCACATTAATATGACAAAGTTAATACTTAATTGTGAGCACATGCAATGAAATTTATTGTGCATGGAATTGACTGTGATGCTGATCCAGTAAGAAAAAAATTAGCTTTGCGAGCCACCGTAGGTGCCTACAGTAGTTGGTTGGGGGATAGATAGTATAGTAATCCATGGTAGCGCTGTTGCCTCTTGCTGCCTGCTGCACCATGCACCGGAATGGCACGTGCTGATGTGCGCGAGTCATTCCACAGACACCACTTTCTTGCGCATCACTTGGAAAAGCAGATTGTCATTATTGTTGGGTTTTTTTTGTGTAAAGAGTCAAGGAGTGTGTGTATGTTTCGAGTGTCTCATTTAGTCGTCTATCAGCTTGGGTGTTGCAGTTTGTGTGAACTCCTTGGCGTTACTGTTTGCATTAATTTGGAAATGTCTTTAGAAACATGTGTGAGTTATCGCAAGAAAATAATGAATATCAGTATCATAAATTGGGAAAGACATGTTATGGCGTGTAAACAAAATGTACCACAAGTTGATGGTAACAAGGTGGTGGTAACATCGCTACAATGTTTACAGATGCGGCATTTAAAAAGAGACATAGTGAAAAATCGAAAGGTAAGAAAGTTAATTTTGTATGCAAATGTCAAAGAATAAAGTCTTCCTCGAGTTTCTCTAGAACAATATAATTCTGCAAAAAAAAATTGAAATGAAAAATAAATAATCTAATAAAAAATGTGGCTATTGTTGGAGTATTCAAGTATTATTTTAATCACTGTGTCTTACTACCAGTTCAGGTTATACACATATATAATAATTACTCTAATGGGTGAAGGGTGAGGAGGGAATTATTTTAGAGGTAATTACTCGCATTTGCTTAGAAGGGGAGTGGAAAACCATTTAGGAAAAAATCACCCCTGGTAGACCCGACTGTGATTCGAACCTCGCTGTCATCAGGGGCCAGTCTAACGAAAGAGTGACGCCTTAGACCATGCAGTTATTTGAGCTGGTTATTCAAGTATTGTACAAGTAAAAACACCCTTGTACAATCTTATACCCATATGTAAGGTCGGAATACCGATACATATATACAATGAAATATGAATGGGTGACATGAGAGGATGAATCTGAAAGAGAAAAAAAAACAGAGTCAGATTATGGTCACTCAATATTCATTGTTTGGTGTCAGTTCAATTTGTCAAATAGACACAACATATAAACTTTGAGCTTTATACACTTTTATATGTTAATTTGCTTTAACCAGCAACTAGATACTAGCCACTTAAAAAGAAAAAACACTAAGGCATTTCTTAATTATATTACAGATAATTGTGATGCTTTGGTTAGTCCAACCACTGATTTGGGTGTGTCTAGAGATTGTTTTGGCCCCCCTTTATGGCCAAAACGTTCTGACATCTTTGTTCTAAGCTTCTACTTTCGCAATAGACTAGACTGCCAAAGACAGGGAAACCAGGGTTTGATCCTGGTCGAGTGCACTGAGGATGAGTTTTCTTAAGTGGTTTTCTCTTTCCCTCCATACAAATGTAGGTGCACTTCCTTTAAATTTAATCTCTCTAATCCCTAACACATTAGTGTAATTAGTACATAGGTTACAACCCAAACAAGTAGTAAGACATGCTAGAAAAATATATAAGTTGACTACAGTAGGCCCCCATTTATTCGTCACTCTTGGACATGGTCGAAATAAAAATGGTCAGATGAAAGAAAAAAAAACTTTACTAAAACACAAGAATACAAGTAAAAACATTAAAAATTATGTTTTCCTAAAAAAATTTGAAGTTTTTTCCTTTATATACAGTCTACAATTTAACTAAGGCAACACAAAAAATATGTTAGCAGAAAACATTGATTTATGGCTGGTAAACAAAGTCTGTAATATTTTTGCGTTCAAAAGACATCCTAGTCTGGCCTTCTAAGTTTCTCCACTTCTCTTTAACCACAAAATGTCCATAGGGTTTGGGAGGGTCTAATGAATGTATAATAGTGTCATTCTTGGTACACCATGATGTTGGTAGGAAGAAAATCTTGTAGTTACTTAAGTTACTAAAACAATTTTAATATATTTATATCTCAGGTCATTCTAACTGAAGCTGTTGCTTTTGATAGATATTATCAATATCTATAAAATAACACAAATAGCCTAATATAGTAAAATATTATCAATTTTGGCCGTATAGAAATATCTTTAGATTTCTAAAATGTTCTTTCAACCAAAATCAAGCTATGGGTAGTCTGCCATGTGACCAAAACCAGATTCAAATTCAGATGTTCTGAATAATATCAGTTATTTGTGCTGTTCAATTACAACACAATCGTTTATTTATATTATTAGCAATTTACTAACCATTTCACTTAAAAGTCGTTAATCACCATCAACTGTTTCCAGCCTGTGGCAGGGTCAGTTTAGTAAAATGTATCCATCTTCCTCTAGCCTTCCACCATTCTTCTCCTATCACTTGTACACTTCCTGTTGTCTGCTCCTCCCATCTCTTTCTTAGCCTCCCTTGCTGTCATTTCGTCACTCTCCTCGACATCCTCATTAATATGTTCTGAATAACACACATAATAATGATGCCACTTGCACTGCATGGTCTAAGGTGTTACTCTCGCAATAGACTTTATTGCCGATGATTCCATGGTTTAAATCTTGGCCAGATGTTGAGGTATTTTTCCTAATTGGTTTACCACTATTCCTCAATGCAAATTTGGGTACATTTATTAAAAATTCTACCTTACCCCATCATTGTAAATATGTGGATAATTCAGACAATTACTATGGAAGGACGATGCAAAGTGAGGTGTGACATCAGAGCAAGCCCACCAACTAAGCGAGATGGAGGCTTGCGTGTCCACTGGAGCGGACCAGAGAGGATTTACGAGAAATTGGAATAGTAACTGGGAATACCAGTATGTTGCAGAGTTACCAAACAAGTAGAGATCTAATCTCCAATACCACCCACCACCTAGAGCAGCATATACTTGTGAATCATTTTCAAGAATGTACAATAGTGATATTTTTTTATTCCCATGTCTACTTACTTATTAACCATTTTAAATTTGAAAGAAAATTGTCACAAATGTGTGTCATTTTTCAATAACTAAAAGAAATATTAATATATATAAATCATGTTAGGTCATGTAAATCTCCTAACAGCGCACTTTAAATGGCTCTGCTCTGATTTTAATGTAATGTAGCATTAACCTATGCCTCTCATTTTGCTAAGTTTTTTTTTAACTCGAAAATGTCCTTAACGTGGTTAACAAGTTGACCAACTCATCTATTTCAAACAAAATTACAAAGTGGGATTATGAACAACTGGCAAAGTGAGCCAATTTGATCAGGGTTGCACAGAACTGAGTAGAACCAAGAGGGGTTTTCTGTCTTGCTCCATGTCAGTCGACACAGTTACATTTAAAACTGTAGTTTTGAGAGTTTCCCTTTTCAGTCCCAACTATACGCCACTTCTCAGTCTGTTTAGGATGTGGTGTGCTTGCACATGCGCGCACCACACCACACACAACCACACACACACACACACACACACACACACACCAATGTTGTCAATAAAAAAAGGGTTCATAAAGCCTCACAAAGTTGTTTTTAAAAATTAAGACATTTTATTGAAATGCATTTTATTAAACATTTACAAGTGTTGTAATTAGCAACATACAAAATCTATGTTGTCACACAGTGCAATACATTATCATAGGAACATTCTTAGCAACTGTTCAGATATTTATATCACAAACAATGGTTATAACAATCAAAGTAATTGAGAAAGCAACAATGCACCTACCAAAGAAACATGGACACAAGTTTGAGGTTTAAAATACAGAACTCCATCTTGGTTTTTCACAGTTAGCTTCCCTTACTATTTTTTTATCAATGATAATAATTTATGTGTAACCGCTGCTCGAAAGTGGGGAAAAAGCATGCAGTTTTTTAATCAAGTTTTTCTTATGTAATCAACTAAAATTAAATTCTAGTTTGAATATGTTTTAATCTATTCTACAATTTTAAGAAGATATACATTAAAAATCAATAAATTAAATTAATGTCTTAATCTAAAGCAGCTGAACATTTCAGGGGGATAAAAATGGACCTAATGACCCTATCTTTATCTGAATTAACTGAAACATTTATAACTAAGATAAAACAAAGGTAAATAATTATAATTATTATTATATGAGTACCTAGCTCCAGTGTTATGCAAAATAGAATTTTAAAAGTAAATAGGTATAATAAACAACAAAGTAGATCTTTAATCAAATTTGTTAACAGATTTTGGCCTCGATCTCTGACATTTTGGTTAATGGGGCGTTGCCAAGAGTATTTATGTTATGGGTGTGTGTGTGTGTGTATCAAGTAAAAGTGGTTTTGAACATTAAATATCAGTAAGATATAACCTGGAATGTTTATTGTCCCTTTAAAAATATCAGTTATTTCAGTTAGTGTTATCACAACAATATTTGAATTTTATTTGTGAAAAAGAAAGTTTGTGACACTTAAACTATCAATAAAATAAATGTTTTAATTTTGTAATGGAATATCTTTGAGGAAATGAAAGCATTATGAAAGAAATGTTTATTAGTCATGTTGCAAAATCCCGAGTTGGGCTCATGCGCCTAATCTCAACAGTGCAATTTTTGCTTAAAGCCTTTTACACCAAATATATATGAATTTTTGCATGTTGAACAATAGGATGTGTGGAATACAAAACAAACGTGTTGAGCAGTGAGAAATTCAATCAAGTGAAATATTACATACAATCTTGTCTAGGTTGTCTAATTTCAAGAATGTGCCTGGTGATAACATCTGTAGATCTAGCAATTAATGATATGTCTGAATTAAAGAGTGAACTTGTCAAGTTTAATGTAAAATTGATTACTAAAGTGTCCCAGATACATTAACTTTGTATGTTAAGGTAGGTCGCCGCAGTTCTTGAGTTGGTGGCTTTCTTTACCTGTCTCCTCAATTTCGCCCTTAGTTTGCATTATTTCTCCTATGCAATGTTAATAGAAGCTATGTAGGCCAGTTTTCATGAGTCGGTTTCAATTATTCATGTAACACCATCAGAACGCTCATTTCATTAGATTGAATCATTATTTAAAGCTTTCATTAAAAGTGATAAATATGTTAACTTTTCTTCATTTTTAATTATGATTATTGGAAAATGAAAACAAAATGAGCAGTGAGAGAGAACATGTACAAGAATACTGAATTCATTTTTCTTTTATTGTAAAGATTTATTTAAATTCAATGTTACGATTGCACCCTTGTATTGGATTTAATCCTCAATTGTTTTCTAGTTTCGACTTGCATTGACGTCTGGACAGGCCACATAGCCTTTAATGAAATTTGTGTGTTGACAAGCTTATCTAGGCATTTTTTATTTAATATATTTTATAACACATGCAATAACTGCACACATATTTCACGAACAGCAGCTCACATTAATTTTCAATGGTGCTTTACTATAAATGAAATGATAGTTGATCAGTTTCTCATGATCAATGACACATGTGAACAAGTTCCTTTCATTTTCATTATCATGAAAAACAAATCAGTGAAAATGATTAATTTAAAATGACACATGAGAACTCACCTTAAGATATAATAAATAAAAATGTGGCCAGCATGAGAGAGGTAGGCTTATTTATGTACCACATTGTATAACACTAGAATAAGTGAATGCTTTAAAAGCATTATGATAACATTATATGATAAAACCATAAATAAGGGCTAAGTATTAAAAAAAAAAGTTAAATTTGCCTGACACTTTTGCCAATATTTATTAAAGCTCTTAATTTTTAGAAAAAGTTGAGATCAACTAACCTGTCCTCATACACAAATAGTAAGTACAGTTTCTTGCGCTTGAGCCAGCTGAATAATAATGGCTGTTTGTTGGTACCCTTGAGTGTTGGCTGTGAAACTGTTTAGCTCACTGGCAATAAAGTATTTAAACTATCACCTACTCACAGCATACTGGGAGAACAAAACTAATTCCTGAACTGTTTAGTTCTTGATAATTATTTAGAACTCTTAATATAGATTACTGTTAAGTTGGGAGCTGGAAGTTGATAAGCACTTCCTCACGCTATGAAAGTGTCTCTGTGTGGGATCACCATATTGCCTGCGACATTTTTTATCAAAAAATGTTAGGACAAATCAGGCTCATTTATTTACTTAAAAAGAAAAGTGTTTTTTTTCTTCCTATTGATGACCTGATATATTGATGAAATGTTAACATGTTCCTCTGCTCCCAACTGTATTAGTATTCTGCAAATTTTTAAATTGGCAAGACAAAAAAAAATTTAATAAGTTAGTTCTATTCATAAAAGAAGTACCCAAGATATGAAAAGGATGGCACACAAATTTACCAAAATACTGTAGGGCCAAAAGAAAATTCAATCAAGTGTAGCAAGAAAAATTTGTTTTCTTCAGTTTGTCTTATTTTAACAATATTAAAATATGCATAAACTTAATTAATTTATAATTGAAAGAATGCACAATAAACCCAACCAGATTATTAGTAGATTAAACTTTTAAAACAGTGTGGTTCAATACACAACTCATTACTTTTCTTCTGACCCACCAAGCACAAGTATTTTTTAAATAAATAATAGAAAAAGATATGAACCCAAATGCATTATCGAAAAATTTGCTAGGAAAAACACATGCACAGTCCTCTCACCGACTATTCGGTACAGTGATTATAATGTACATTGTGCTTGTATAGGGTCTATTGGTCCTAAGATACCGTCTATATTTTAAAATAAAAAGTGTTACAGGTATTGGTTCATTACCATTATTATTATTTATTTTATAGTCCAGTATGTTTGCAGCAGATTGGCGCAAGGGTCATGAAGGTTGGACCACGCTGGTCTAGATTAGTGGTATCCAATCTGGGGCATGCAGACACATCTTAGGGAGAGTGTAAAACTTTATAGAAATAAACTCTATTGCATAAGCCCGAAAGCAAGCTATACTGACCGAGTGCTCGCCACCGTTAGTGATGATAGTGCCAACATTTGCAGATAGAGGGTATCATATGGTCAGCAAGATGTCTGCTAACCCTTTAGCTGTTAACCTCAGTTTACTAAACTAAAGCTGCCACTTCTTTATTCAAGTAGCTCCTCATTTGTCCTCACAAGTAGTGATGGGTAGAATCGGATGAATATAATCGAGTCATTCGATTATTCTGAATAATCGATTCTTTCAAAATCATTCAAATGAAAACAATAGCTGACTGACGCAAGCTGGCTGATTCATTCTATTACCACTCCCTTGCCAGAAGTGCTGAGAAAATCGACCTTATGATTTTGAATGTTTACAGGCTATCTCTATAGAGGTCTATTAGGTTAATTTTCAATAAATAGTCCTCACTGCTGAACAATAATCGGCCTTACGCTTTCGAATGAGGTTAAAAACGTAAAAAATTAATGAAAATTACAAAATGATTTGATTATTTTGCTACATTACTATGTAAATGGTTCTTTTTCATTTCTTTAAACTTTACTTTCTTAATTAACTAAATGCAAATAACAAGAACAGTTTGAGATATATTTTTTTTAATGTTGACTTAAATTTATTAAATAGATAATATATACTTTTTATGTATTTAATAAAGCATTGCCTGGCCATAATAGTCAGATCGTATTATAATTTTATTCATTGAAATAATTTTACATTCTTATAACACAAAATAGCATTATCCAGCAAACTTACGTTGTTGTTTTCGAGTGGTAATTGTGTGTTTGATTCTAAGTGAAGCTATCAGGAGGCATATAATTGATTCAGATAGGTATTCAAATTGAAAGTATTTGATCACTTACCCGATATATAAATAGGATTGTAATCCTATTTTTTTTATTATGTTTACAAAATATTAAAGGGTCAATTATTTTACCTCTTTTAAACACAAAGAGAAACGTTTGTTCTTTATTTTATTATCAATTGTACGCAAAAATATTTATATTAATTGTGAGGTACTTATGTGACTAATGCGTTCACTGTATAGTATTTTGTTGTTGCTGTACTTAGGTCTTTGACACTGGCACTAGGAACTAAATACAGTAATAGAAAAGTGTTGATAAGCTGCAAACGCAAAGGAATTCTGTGTTGGGAGGTCCGACAGCAGGGTAAAGAAAATAGTACCACAAAGCAAAACGAGCAACTAGTAACTACTTTTAGAAGAAGTAAATATCCGATTAGTACCGACTCTTTACTACTTCTCAAAATCATTTGAATGATTATTCAATTCTTAAAATCATTCGATTATGGCCATCGCTACTTACAAGGCCGAGTTTCACCCCGTTTCAAACCCACTGCTTCACAGATAAGTTTTGGAAGCGCTACGGATCGGACCCGGGACCTCTGGACTTGTCAGATTTGTGATTGTGCCAGGAATTTTGACTGAGACTACAGAGGGGGTCATATTTTTATCTATTTAATTTTTTGCTCAAAACCTTATTGAATACATTCTTTTATATGTAGTTTATTTGATTTATTTTATAATATAGAATATGTAGGCCCTAAGCTTGAATAATGCACCAACATCTATAGATTAACAAAGTACAAGATAAATTATATCTGGGGGTACAAGTGGGCCAACAAAAAAGGTTGAATACAACTGGTCTAAGGCATCATGCAGTTTTTTGAAATAAAATTATTTTATTTCATATTTAGATTTGTAGAAAATAATATTTAATGTAAAATGTTAAACAATAAGAATTAATATTCTACTTTGTTTATTTTATTAGTTAATGAAATTAATACTTTCTAAAAAGCCCAGAGTTATTTATAATTCTTGGGCTATGAGAAGGTTGGAAGGTCCTGGTTCATCCTGATTACACCAAATTTAAACCATGTTAAGTCTCCGGGTCGTCCTATTATCCAAAGCGGGGAATAATAGGGGTATCAGAACTTTAGCAGTCTTAGTTGTCCTTAATTCACAACCCCGACCCAAATTTGCACATGTAGCCTACAAAGAACAACAGTTTCAATAGTTATTAAAACGTTAACATCATAGGCAAAGAATTTGGGTTTTGACTTTATTACAAAGTGGTTTTTTAGTATGTTGGGGTAGTGCGTAGACTGACTGACAGACAGACAGTACCAAGCGAGGCTCATGGATTGTTGCCAGAGCAATTAAGGCTTGATTGGACTGTACTAGAGTCGACTGTCCTCCCCCCATCACTAACCAGTTGACCAACCACACATACAAATGCAATAGGTACACAAAATGTTTGTTTATTGGCTCTAAAAGGCAAACATGTTCCTGAATAGAAGGAAATAATTTATTAGTACAATCTATTAATGTGCTTGGCCTGGCAACAAACCACAAGCCACCCCAGGGCAGTCCGTTATAGCACAGAAATAAGGTAATAGGGCAAAGACGATGTTTTTCTTTGCCTTTCACTTATGGTATCCTACAAATATTTTATTTTTGTATACCAATTTCTTACTTATTTTAAAGACAAGGTTCAATTAGATCAGATTAGTTTTAATCATTTGTATTTAAGATAATCTTTCAGTAGGTACTTGGTGTATTTATTGTAGGCTTACTAGCTCATAAGATTACAAACCTTTTACATAATTGTGGAAGAACCTATTGGATATTTAGGCATATATTTTAATTTCTAATCACTTCTAGACAATGCTACCTGTCAAGTTTTTGGGATCAGCATTAGGATAAAAGGGTCCAGATACTGAAAATAATGTTGGCCTTATAGGCTTAAGTTTGTCACCTAAGTTATTAGGCTTGTCTGTGAATTACCCCACGGTTAGTTTCAGTTTGTTTGAATTTTGTACCAAAAAATATATAGCTTCAAAACATCAGGCTTACTTGTTTCTGTGTCATATTGTATTTAACATGGAAATTAATCGATTACATCAGCATTGAACCAAATTTGGTCTTCTTGTACCTGCTTACCTGATTTTGACCCCTCACTTGCTATAATAAAACCAATTTCTCAGAAAAGTTAATATAAAAACCTCCAACTACAGTTAAGAACCTCGAGAGTATTACTTCTCAAGCTGTAAATTATGACCTAATCAAAACAAATAGGCTTACTAGGCCTATTAGAATAACTGGATTCAATGTTCTGATGGGGCCTTTTGACTGACCGCTAGGAAAAATGCAATGTTTGATGAACAAATCATAAAATATTACAAATTAGTCAATGCTGCTGCCCGGATAATTAAAATGTTTGTGGATTGGTGGAGCCTTACATTTGAAAGATTAGGCTATGGTTCTAACAATGTATCCTATATTCACAGCCGATAAATAAATATTGAAACTAAGATAAGTTAGTAAATAATAAGTGTAGGACCTATGCTATAAGAAGAGAATTTCCCTTGAGTGGCAATGAAATCAGTAAGTGGACATTTAAAATAAGTCTAGATTAGGCTTATTGTGCATTGTGTTAATAAGATAAACCGCATTCCTTTTATAGCTACACAGGTCCTTGTGTTGATGATATTCTTCCCCACGATGCCTGGCTCATGTTCAACTTAACGTCCACTCAACTTTCACGTAATGTAACCTAAAGGTTCTCCTTATGTTTTTAAATGGAAGCGTCATGATGCAGTTAACTTAGCTTTCACTTAATTTAAAAGTTGTCAGGAGAGAACTTTCACATTAAGTGAAGGTACTACATATTCTAGCCAGCCAATCGTGTTGTAAGCGAGGTCAAAAGGGCTCTTTGGTATTTCATTAACCATTTGGTTATGTTATGCAGACCAATTCGTTGGAAACTTTTTTTTTCTGGGTTTCACAAACTGTAAAATGTTCTATCCTTTTGTTACACTTTATTATGAACATCCACTAAAGTTTTTATTGCAAGTACTTGGCTGCCTAATCAACCTAAATGCTCGGGTTTATTTGTAAATTGTTTTATCATGTCAGTTGTTGAGTTGTTAAGTTACATTACGTTAATCCTGATCACGCTTTTAAGTTAAGTAAACCTTAAGTAAAGGTTATGTTATGTGGACGTTAAGTTGATCCTATTGACAGCGTGATGTAGTAGGCCAAAGCCTGACAGTGCAGTTGCTTGAATGATAAAGTATTCACTCACCAATCCCCTGAGGGACTTTATATAGCAAATAAGTTATAGATGGTTTCCTTCTTAACTGATGATTGTAAATCACACAGCCTAGCTAGCATAAGTCAATGACTTCATAAATATGTGTTATTTCATTAATTCGAAAATATTGGTAGAGAGGCACTTGATAAATTCACCCATTCATAACTTAAGTAATTTAAAATCAGGTTGTGGTGATTTTGGGTGAAATGGCTTTAAACTTCTAAGATACCTACAAAACTAAACAGTAGGCCCTAGGTAATTTTATCCAGTGTTAATACATTCGTTGAGAGTTAAAGCATACAAGTTAGCATTTAAATAGGTGTTGCTAGTTTAGTGGCAAAATATTTTCAGCAGTGACATATGTGTAGAAGCAAAGAGACTAAATCATGTTCAACGTACTTTAAGTGACATTATACAATAGTTTATGAACCATATGATTTACATGAAATTCACATGACATGCCATTGCCTAGTAAGAAATAAAATATGTGGATGTATAGGCTAATCAAAACGTATTCAAGTGTTTAACATCCTAACAAAATCAAAACCATGACAAAATAATTTGAAATAAAGTTTTAACAATGTATCAGTAAATACTGCAACACACAAGTGGACATGCTTAGTCTCCTACCACTTGTAAAGCATGTATCCGCCACCCTCTCTTCGCAAGTCTTGCTCCTGATAACGCACGTTCATTCTGAAGGGCGTTTCTCACTGTGCTTCTTGGTAAACTCCTCGGCATTTTTAAAGAACTTCTTCCTGTCTTTAAGGTACTCTTCGGCAAGGTCGGCCCTTAAAGGATGTTCCGGTTCTGGGTCATTGACTAGAGCGACCAAGGCCTGAATGACTTGATCAGTTTTTGTAGCGGGCTTCCAATTCTCAGCGCTTATGATCGGAAGACAAACCTGGCCTTTTTCGTCAATATTCGGATGATAAATCTTGGTCATGAAATTAATTTTGGGTGGTTTGAATGGGTACTCGGCAGGAAAATTTATCTCGATCCTGAAGGCACCTTTGCTGTAGGGAGGATTTTCGGGGATTATCAAACCTTGCCATGATACGATGTTAGAATCGTCAACCTGAATATCTTTGAAACATTTCAAACCCGATGCACGCATGTCTGAGAGCTCTTTTTGTAATCTTCTAGTTCCTGCCATCTTGAATTAATATAAACTCTAATTCGTAAGAAGTTATTTCGCCGCAGCCATTAATGACATTACAACTATAGGTAGGTTCACCAACATGAACTACCAAGTTCCCACTGGATAAAATATATTTTCCCGTCATATTACAAAATCTAAATTGTTACACATTCTTTTAATTATAATATATTATTATTGAATTCCAATTTGAAATTCACATTTATCGTTTTATGATTAGTTTGAGTAAAGAAACTAAAAAAACTCAGATGAAAACCGATTCCTAAAGTGTTTGTTCAATATTAATAAGATCATATTGGATATTTACCGTTGGGATATTATTTTTGTTCTTATCATCTTATAGCTTCTACTAAATTAATTTTAGAAATAATTTTAAGACTCTTTAGTTTTCCCAGTAAAAATATTAACAATAATGCTGATCCCCACTAAATTTGTATAAGAGTATATTACCAGAGTATCGTACTGAGGACATTTGGTTTGTTTGGACTTCATTTGCTTGTTTATTTGTGCACTTATTCGATTAATAATTTATACACACATTTAAAACCAATGGAATAAATAAATTCACCCCTTTATTCACAGAAAACCAAATAATAAAACAATAAATATTACAGTTAATCCGCAATTTTACGGACTAATTGTTGTGAAAATTAGTGGGTTAAAAATACATGTAAAAAATTTTACATTAGTAGGCCCTAATGTATTAAAGTACCGCACATTGCAAAAAAGTACCGCAGGCAGTGGCGTGCCATCAATGGACTAGTAGGACTAGGTTAGTCCCCAGACATTTTTAGTTTATCTATTTTGAGTCAACTTTCCACGGTAAATAAAATCATAAAACAAAATCTATCTGAGTGTAAATTTGTGTCACACTACTCAACGATATTCTCACTAAATTGTGTGGCCACCTTCACCTCTCCCAAATATCATTGGAAGTGCTTGAAGGCACCCTAGTCTATTCATATAGTGAGATGTATGCTAACACTTGGCGTTCTATCGCAAATAAATATAATTCTTGTTTGCTTCCTACACGTGGTAGT
Source organism: Timema cristinae (assembly GCA_039000515.1). Lineage (NCBI taxonomy): Eukaryota > Metazoa > Arthropoda > Insecta > Phasmatodea > Timematidae > Timema > Timema cristinae. Next base: position 49,001,846 of record JBCFYV010011164.1, read on the forward strand.
ATTGTGGCTGTAAAGTTTATGTAGTTGTTCCCAGTGGTGGCTCGTAGCTAAAATTAGTGGGGGTGCTGCTCCAGAAAATGTTTAGCCTTTGTTTTAAAATTGTGTAAAAAGAAAAATTATAAAAAGAAAATTTATTCAGGAACTTTATAAAATCTTAACAAAAAAACATTTTGTACATACTTTAACTTAAATCAAGCTTGATCTATTCCTTTAAAAATGAAATCCATTCTTCTTGTTTTAATTTGCGCAAAAAGTTCAATATTTTTCTCCTTGATCTCTGGATGACAATTGAGGAAATTTTTGTCCATTGAAAGTACTGCGAGCGCATTTAGTCTTTCTGTTAAAAAAAGAACCGAAGAAAAATGAATCAACTAGAATAGCTGGAAGCAGAATAATAATCTATTTCTACACTCTTCTACACTTTCTCACATTCAAGAATATGGTACACCGTTTTTAAGCACAATACACGCTGAGTAAAAAAAAAACCTTCCTTCCACTATCACGCCACTGCGGAAGCAACAGTGCTCTCTCTACCTGGCAGTCCCACCTTCCTCCCCAAACCCCTCCTATGTGCGCATGCGCACAACAGTCAAACACCACGTCTCTGGCACTGTGAAGCACACAGTTCCATACAAAGATTTTTGTATATTTTTCATAAGCTGGGGGATGGCTACTGAAGTACTGAAACTAAGCTTAAGGAATATAATATATTGTACTACAAAAATAAAGAAATAATTAAAGAAAAAATGCCTCATTATATTAAATGTTATCGATAATATCAAGGGGAAATAGGGGGTGCTGCAGTTCCACAGTGCTTGTACACAAGCCGCCACTGATTGTTCCCATTATTGTGAAGTGTTTAGGTGTCTGATTGTTAATTTAGTTTGGCAGTGTTTGGAAGTGTGAAATATGGAAGCGGACTCGGGTTTGGAAACTGTTCCCTCACAACAAAGATTGAGGAAGGGACCTGTGACAAGTATCAAGGTTAGTGAAGGTAGTTCAGTGGGATGTGGCAGCGCCGATAACCTTTCGCGATGCTGTGTTCTCGACTAATTATTCGTAGTTTCATTTGGAGCCCTTACTTTTGAAGAAAAACAACACGTAATAATGAAGGGTAGGCCAACTCCAGAAATTTACGCTAAAACAAAAATGAAAGACTATACACGTCATTTCAGAACAGAATATTATATTTCTTCAAAGTGGTTAACTGCATTCAAGTCAAGAAACAGGCTGTATGTTTGGCCTTGTGCGTTGTTCGAAGAAAATCAGGGAGTGTGGAATAATACCGGCTTTTGTGATATCAGCAATTTTCACAAAGCCAAGATGCGCTATGAAAAGACTCACACCTATTCGCAATAACTAAATAAAATACTTTCGGGAAAAACCAAATAAATTTTCAACTGAGTGAGTAAAAAAAGTTAGACTTTTAAAATATAATGCAGAGGTTGATTCAAACCATGAACTAATAAAACAATTAATTGATGTGTGCTGTACTGCTGTTTCTTGGCTAAACAAGAGCTATCATTCAGAGGTCACGATTAACGGGAAGATTCCCTTAAACGGTAAAACTACATTGAACTAATGCAGTTACTTTTTAAATACGATAGTAAATTGGATTTTCATCTCCAAAGCAGTGGGCGTTTAAAGGAACCTCAAATAAATTCAAAACGACATAATTGAATCTGCTGTGATATAATTTTGGATAATATTAAGTCAGAAATAGATGATTAATTTTTTCTAGCAATTTTGACAATCCTTCGGTATTTGAAAGAGGGCAACTTTTATGAAAGCTTTATTGGTTTTTCAGATGCCAATAAGATCGCACTGCAATTGTTTTAAGTGAGCACGTTTTTCAAATCCTCTCTTATTTCAATTGTAAGCAAAAACTTTTAGCACAAGCGTATGATAGAGACGCTACATTTTCTGAACATTTAAATGTTTACAAACGATTGTGAAAAAGGAGGTTCCCAGGTGCATTTTTAATCCACTTTTTGCTCACAAATTCAATCCTGTTGTTCTTAGTCTGTGAATCATATAACAGAATGCAAGATATGTTTAATACATTGAGTGGCAATCCAAATTTCTTTTCACATTCATCGAAACGCATTAACGCTTTTAATCAATCTGAGGTAAAGACGCGGTTCCAACAGTTGCCAGTACAAGGTAGAGCTACAATTGTGAACACGCTGAGTGAAAACAAAACAGAACTCATAGTTGTTTTTTAGAATATGGCTTAAAATAAAAATAGTAGGGATATTGATGCTTTTGTGTCTGCTAAAGGGAATTGAGGGATTTCAGTTTCGCCTTTCTACTGAAGGTTTTCACCAACCCTTTTGTCTCTCACCGACACATTATTCAAAATTCCCTAAAACAATACTTTCAATGTGAAATATTATATCGATAAAGTAAAAGAGACGAATTCCCACTTAAAAGATGCGAGAAACAACTTTGAAGAAACATGTAGGGACCATGCGTTGATGTATGTGGTGCTAGTAGCGATATAAATGTGCAACTCCAAAGTGATGGTCAACGTTGAAACACATAGCAAATGATATGTTAATTGATTGCCATATTTTACCCAGCTTGTTACCTGGCCAATAATAACTACACTAGAAACTCGTTAATCCGAAATAATTGGGACTGAAGCTTGTTTGGATTAGCGAAGATTTAGATTAAGCGGGAGAATACAGGAATATACAGGATTTTCACGAGTTTTAAACCAGTGTTGAATGAGTTTAATCAAACGTTCATTTATTTAACTGATGTATAACACGTAATATCCTACTATTATTAATTTCATAGTTGCATGAATACTCATTGTGTTGACTACAATATGTAAGTAGTAAACATTTATTATTAGATATCACTGTTTCTTACAAATTATTATCTTTTTACTTTCAGATTGTCAACCAATAAAATTATATTTTATTCGACATTTTGACTTGGATATTTGGAATTTGACGGGATTCGGATTTTAATGTAATCATAGAATATTTGTAAGAATGAATTTAACAAAAGAATTGTGGCAGGGACTAGTTTTACATCTTTTCTGGTACCTTTATTATTGTGATGTGGTTTAGACTGTGACACCCTCAAAATAACCAGGAAGCGTGCGTAAAGAACCACCAAGGGATCACAAGAGAAAAGTTTTATTTGAAAATAGTCAAATATAAAGGTAATGAAGATACATCATATATTTCAAAAATGGCATAGTGAGCCAATTTTAGTCTGGCAATAAACATCAATCCAAGGTGATTCAAACTTAACCATCGTAAATATACATAGTATATAAAGCCCCCAAAGGGGAAATAGTTAAAGTTAAACTCTAGATTCAAGTTGACCACTGAAAAGCGAATGCAAATCCAAAAAGCTTAATTTTAATAATATATACATAAGATAGCAATTATAGTCAAATTATATACTATATATGAAATTGCGAACCCATAAAATTTATTATATATATATATATATATATACACACAATAAATAATGTATTCTGTCACAGCAGACACAAAGATAATATATAAGTCCCAACAATTGCCGTTAATTTCTACACCTAAGTAACAATGGATAATTTAATTTTATCATTTATTTCAAGTATATAAATATGTTTCGTAAACTGCCGTTGTAACCCCCCCCCCCCCTTTATTTATATAACAAATAAAAGTCAGGTTGGTCACAAGAGAGTTTATTTATTTCCAACAATAACAATACTCGATGAGAAAGAGTGGGACTAGCCCAGCGTTAGGCGCAGACATCAGCACAATAAGGCCATAATATAGTTATACACAAACAAGTGGTTAGGGGCATGTCCCCGAGTACAAAGATGGCCGTCTAAGGGGCCCACAGCATTAAGATACATTGAAATTGACCTTCGTACAAATCCGTAGCGTATAATGGTAATAATTGAAGATCCAAACAATAACCCCAGTACTAACGATAATCATAAGATATAAACTACTCGCCATCAGCGACTTCCAATAACTGACGTGTAAGGCAAGGTGCCACTAAGAAGTTCCCAATACAACTATTCAAAGCCCCACAAAACAGAGCCAATATCCATTATAATTTGGGGGCTTTCAGAATTCAGTGACTTAGCACAACAAACTAACAAACTAATGGCGCGGGCTCGCGACCCCTGAGTTGACTAACTAAGCTAGACTAATAGGAGTTCTAACTCCCCAACAATGATTAATAACGTAATCAGCCAACATGATAATACCAAACAATTTACCAAATACCCTGAATATCAAACATGGCGGCGATAATGGTTTCAAAACAATCCGTGAAGTGGATGAGATATGCTAGCCTGAATAGTAATTTTTTGAGTCCAGGTTGCCCCGCCATGATCTCTACAAAAAAAGATCTGCAGCCTCAATATAAAATAAACAAAGTTAAATCATAAATAAATATCGCCCAAACAGTAATTTTGAACAAATCCAGGCCAAACAGAATTTTGAAGTAAATAACCTAAACCTAAACCTAAACCCACACTAAGTGCCTCACCTAGAGAATGTGGAGAAAGCGTACCATGGCTATAGAGTCCTGCCATTATATACACATAGGTAGAGTCACGTGTTCTCATAGCGCGAGAACAGAGCTGGGAAAGGAGGGAAGGGAGTCACTGTTCTGGAACAACCTCCCATATTCCGGGCGTAATTTCAAATCGCGCGCCACCCGATGACCGTTGATATCACTGCACTGTTACAGGTGCGCACGGGTCTGCACACGTCGATCGTCTCTTGTTTTCTCTTGGAGTGGGGGTAGGCCTAGAGGTGTAACCTCGGTTATGGTTACTCGGCTCAGTTGAAAACAAACCGGGCCGCGAAGTGTGTGATGTGTGGAACCTCGTGGAGTAGCCAAATGGAGACAGAGTTGGTGAGTCAAACCACGCCTTTTCCTTTCATGTTGTGACTATACAACCTTACATGATAACATAATTTGATTTCAATATATATACAATAATCTACGCAATTAATACGTGTATACATTGTTTTAATAACGTCCCTGAGACTTGTAAAAAATACTAATGTAATCACTTAACAAAACTAAGTGAAGATAAGAGCGCGCCACAAGTACACAAAGAGTACTAACGCAAATAATGAATTCCCCTTAAAAACAAATATTATTGACTCGCGGTTCATCCGCGTTAAACCCCACCAGAAAACCCATCTACCAAGCATAATTAAGATAAAGTAAGCCCAAACAACAATTTTGAAAATAATCTCTCCCCATTATTTACATCAGAACAGAATTTTGACTAAAGTTTCCTAGCCCTAGTTTATATCGGCGCCTCACCTTTGTGCAAGCCAGTAGTACAATGAGTGACGAGGTAAACAATACTAGCCATTATATAGTGAATACAGCCTACACATGTTCCCAGAGGAGGGGGAAAGCAGGGTGGAAACAAAGAACAAAAGGAAGGGAGAAGACTAGCGCTCTCGAAGCTTAGAGGTCAGTCCAGTAACCACTCGAAGTTTACAGAACCTCAGTGTGGGTAGGGGTAGGAAAAAGGTCGGCGAGAGTGTCCTGGCAACTTGAGTTGTGGTGGGTAGGAAAGGTGATTGTCCCGGCAATGTGAGTCGTGGTGGGAGGTAGGGTGATGGTCCCGGCCACACGAGTCACGGTGGTAGGTAAAGGAGTGAGATGATACTATACAATCTTGATCTTTTTGATTTTGACAATTTAATAGCTCTTTCAAACAGGTGGCGCACCAGAGTTGGGTAGCCACTCTCCGATTGATCTCTGACCAAGGAGCCACCATGTTAAATACCCTCCACTGCTACCTGGCCTTGTCCAATGGGAGAAAAGGGAGCTTCCTATTGGCGAGGGAAAACGTGAGCGATAGTGATTGCCAAATAAACCAATAGAAAGAGGAGTTCTCATTGACGCTGAGTACATTGGGGAACTCGTCACGGACCGCTTAGAGAACATGAATTGTGGAGCAGTCCAGGTAGTATAAAGGATGGATGGTATGGTTTGTGCAAGTTTGTGGGCGCACCTTGGTATGTCCGGAATGAGACTCTTCATCGCGAGCTGGATATGCCTACCATCAAGGACCACTTCCGGAAACTGGCGCAGTCCTTCTACGCCAGACTTCCGGTGCCACCAATCCTCTTATCCAGGGGCTTGGGAACTACGTCATCGACCCTGGTGGGTGTCATAGACGTCCCAAAGCCCTGCTCGGATAAGCGAGATGTGTCAACAGTGGTTTGGGAGGCTCTCACCCAGCCCCCCATAGAGTAGTGTCTCCGCACGTAACTCTAAAAACCCTTAGTCGGTTTCTCAATTTCATATCCCCCCTTTTTCACCCCCAATATTACTAATATTATGTAATCTCTGTTTCTTTGTTTCAGAACTTCGCGAAACGCGACAACCCGTTTTTAATTTTTTGCGAACCACACGGTGTGACCAATTGGTCGGTACGTGTTGGAACTTGCTCTCGTGCTCCCCTTCTGGAAGCATCGGAGCATGCCTTTTGTCTGTGTCTGTGCAAGTACGCTGTACAAGCAGCTGCTCAGGCCAATCCTCGACTATGCGTGTCCCGCTTGGGGTCACCTGGCGGACACGTATATGAGGAGGATGCAGGCGTTCCAGAGCGTATGTCTGAGGATCATTGTGGGCGCACCTTGGTATGTCCGGAATGAGACTCTTCATCGCGACCTGGATATGCCTACCATCAAGGACCATTTCCGGAAACTGGCGCAGTCCTTCTACGCCAGACTTCCCGGTGCCACCAATCCTCTTATCCAGGGGCTTGGGAACTACGTCATCGACCCTGGTGGGTGTCATCGACGTCCCAAAGCCCTGCTCGGATAAGCGAGATGTGTCAACAGTGGTTTGGGAGGCTCTCACCCAGCCCCCCATAGAGTAGTGTCTCCGCACGTAACTCTAAAAAAAAACCTTAGTCGGTTTCTCAAATTCTTATTTCCCCCCCCCCTTTTTTTACCCCTAATATTACTAATATTATGTAATCTCTGTTTCTTTGTTTCAGAACTTCGCGAAACGCGACAACCCGTTTTTAAATTTTTGCGAACCACACGGTGTGACCAATTGGTCGGTACGTGTTGGAACTTGCTCTCGTGCTCCCCTTCTGGAAGCATCGGAGCATGCCTTTTGTCTGTGTTTGTGTGTCTGTCTTGTGCAAGTGTGGAGGAAAGATACAAGGGCCAACTGGCACAACAAGCTAACAACGTGTCACAAAACGTAGCAACTCAAATTATAAAACGAACAATTTTGTCGGCGACAGCTCGTATTTTTGATCCATTGGGGTTGATTGGACCAGTCATCCTGAATGCCAAGCATATCCTTCAAGAATTTTAGCAGCTAAAATTGGGTTGGGATGAATTGGTCCCAATCAGTTTGCACTCAAGGTGGCAGAAATGCCTTTTATTGCTCACACGTCTCAATAAAATCCAAATCAGCGGAAGAATTATATCAGGTGACACAACCGTCCAATTGGAGATACACGGTTTTTCAGATAAGTTGGAGTCTGCTTATGGCGCATATTTTACACTAAATAAGAAATTATTGGTTTTATAAAGATATATTTCAAATAAGTTATTTTTAATGGTACTACAATTTTGCAATGATAAGTTTTTTTTATTATCTTAAATAGTTGCGGAGATAAGGAAATTTCTGCTTTTGTAAAGTACCCTAAAAGTCACAGACACACAGACAAACGGCATTACAAGAAACACTTTTTGGGGTTCGGGGGGTCAGGAAACGTTGGTATTCATCAAAATCTTGGGTTAGATTTTTTTACGGTTATAATACTTTCTCTACCTGTAAGATAGCGAGAAAGTAAAAAGGAATTAAACAGATTTAAATCCGGGTTGATTGCATGGTAGATTAACACTGTACCATCATTATCATCAACTGTTTACAGCTTGTGGCTGGGTCAGTTTAGTCAAATGCTTCCATTTTCCTCTATCCTTCCATCATTCTTCCTCATTTTATTGCTTCAATTCTTCATTTCTAACTTGCACACTTTCTGTTATCTGCTTCCCCCCATCTCTTTCATGGCCTCCCTTATGGTTTTTTCCCTACATACTTCATTTCCATAATTTTCTTTGACATCCTCTCCCCCATTCTCATTACATGCCCAAACCACCTCGGTCTTGCTTTCTTGACTATCTCCTGTACTCCCACTATTTCCTGGATAACTTCATTCCTTATCCTCTTTGTCTTCATGACAGTGAGCATGGCCTCCACTTACCTAGTCTCTCTTACATTCACCGTCCATGTTTCTGCTACTAATGTGACAATAGGTACAACGTACACTTACACTACAAGGGTATTCTCTTCTCTAGAGGAGGTCTCATACACACCTATAGAACAACCCACACTGCTGTCTTCTTCTCATTAGATCTTTCTACTTTAACCTTTCGCTTCAAACAAATTTTCAATATATTTTATGTTCTGTTATTTTATAAGCTTTACCACAACCTAATAGCTGTACTATATCTTATCTTCACCTTGTAGTTACCATCACTTCACACTTCACAAGTTAGATTTCATTTCACACTATTTCACTTCCTCATTCCATTCCTGTGTTTCCTCTTCCTTCTATCCCCTATACCATCAAGTTATCAGCAAACATAATTACTTTCAAGCTTCCCTCCGTGAGTTTTCCTGCTACTTTATTCATGACCATTTATATTACCATTACAAATAATAGTGGTGTTAGGGCACTCTCCTGCTTCACTCTATCCACTTCAGCCTACTCTATCACTTTCCTAACTTGATTTATATCCACGCTCTAATATGGCTTCTTCACATACATAAATACCATTACCAAGTATTTCCCAAATTCTTAACTTCTTTCCATCAGCTGTCGTATGGCAAATATCAAGTCTATTGTAGACCTCTGCTCCATAAAACTGTTCTGTTCCTCTATCCACCTTCCTTTCATTTTATTTTTTTATTCTCTTTTCCAGTATCTTATCATATTTTTCTGTACAGTAACACATCAGCATTATCCGCCTATAGTTTGTACACCTCTTTCTTGAAAATAGGTATTATAATTCTCTTCTTCCAGTCTTTCGGTATACCTTGTTCTCTTTCCAAATCACTTTTAGCAACCTATGTAACCATTGTATACCTGCTTCTGCTGCAGCTCTTATTATTTCCTCAGTCAGTTCATCCACACACAGTGCTTTTCCTTGTTTCATCCCCTTCAATGCATTCTCTACTCTTTCCATGTAAGACTTCTTTCCTCCTTTTCTATTTCTTCCTGATCCTCTGTTTCACTCTCATCTATTTTCTTTTCCGGGTTGAACTTCTAAAAATATTTCATCCATAGTTCATTTTCTTCCTCTTGTGTCTTCAACGTTCTTCTATTTTCAGCCATCATTCTAGCTTCCTGTATTTGCTTTCTCCTCTTGTTATCTAACTCTATAACATCTTACTTCCTTTCACGTCCCATTCCAGCATTTCTGTTAATTCTGTGCATTAAATCCTTCCTGATTTCTTGTACCACTCGCGTTGCTCTTTTTTTCTTCTTTCTAAATTCTTATTTTGTTTACTTATTCCTATTCTTAAAACTCCTTCTGAATGCTTTATTCTTCTCCACCAATGCTTCCTTCACAATGCCGTTCCACCAAGGTGTCTCCATCCCTTTCATCTTATCACTTGTCTTCGCAAATAACTCCTCTGCATTTTCCACCACTTATATAAAACCTTTCCCATTTCATCTCTACACTTTGAAACTAATTTTTGAGAATTAAGCTTCTACCCTTTCTTGGTACAGCTCTCTTTCCTCTTCATTTTTTAGCCTCTACACCCTTATTCTTCTATCTTGTTAACTACATTTCTCCTACATTCCCATTCCTTTATGTCTGCCACAAAAACCCGTCACAATCTAAGGACACACTTGTTATTACCTTGATGTTTATGGTCTGCCTTTCAATTTCTTCATCCATGAGAAACTAGTCTATCACCGACCTTTGCTGCGTCAAATGATCTTAATGGCGTTCTCTTTCCTTCCTATATCAGCTGTTTATCTCTTTCATTTGATTTCTTGTGCATAGTTCCAACAGGCTTCCACCCTCCTGGTTTCTCTCTCCCTAACATCTCCTCAAAACATTCTCTCTCTTTTCCTACTTTTACTTTAAGATCCCCCATTACTACCGGCCACTAGTTTCCCATATGCCTTTCTAGATCATACTTAAACTTGTCATTTTTCTTTGCTGGGCACCTCACTTGTGGGGCATATACTTATATTTCCTCCACCTTTTTTCCCTATATCCGTTATTGTCATCTTTTTATCCTGTCATTTATCCCTTCCACCTCCATCTACAGCACTTCTATCACTACAAAGTCTTCTTCGTTTAGCCTCCTTTCATTGTTTCCTATCCAATGCAAAATGTAGCCTTTCCTTAATTATCTCATGCCACTGCCTCTCCACTTGGTCTCGCTTAGACCCAGGACACCCACTCTCCTCTCATCCATCATATTCACAATCTCGCTCATTCTTCCAACACCAAATAGACAGTTACAACAATCTTTGAAATTAAGAATTATAAGCTAATAAATCTGTGAATGTTTATTAGTGAAACAACTGTTTAGTTACAGGTGGACAAAATTAAAACAGAAAGGATCCTTAAGTAATCACCCAATGTTTTCTAAAGATAGAAATGTAGCCTTACTCGAATGATAACAATTGACATAAAACAATATGGTGAAATATTTTGAAGATAATGTGTACCTTAAATATGTTAACCGAAGTTAGACCTTGTGTTAACTTGGTTAGTATTGCTCGTTTGCAGGCTCACTCCATGAATTTTTTTTATGAGGACGCTAGCACTAACCGAACATTGTGAAATCAAAAGTAGTGGTGGTTATATCTTAGCCTTACGTTAATCCCTAAATAAATAGAATAAGGTGACATTGTAAGAATGAGCAATAATCTGATTCATGACAATATGCCTACTGTATGTAGAGACTTTATTTTATTACACTTATTTTTACATTACTGTAATCTGATACAGTTGTGAACACACTTGGTTGTATTAAAAATCTATTTTTTTTTAAATATAGCGTTTTGTAAAGTTTTTACATTTTTGATGAAAATTCAATGTATTAAAAATAAGTGAGCACTTAAATACTTTGCCAGTTATATTGTGGTAGAAAATAGAAATAGTAGCACTTTACATATCACAGATGTATGAACACATTTGAACACTTGGTTAGGGTATTAATAAAGGTGAAAATTGAGCCTAACAGTTTATGAAATTCATTAATGCATTTGGCTACGTTGAAACTGTACCCAGTCAAAATCTTCATAAAAACGAGGATCAGCAATTCTCAGCATAGATCTCTTGTAGAGGTAATAAAAAATTACAGCCACTGAAAAGTAAGGAATTATTATGTTTAATCAGTCTATTGTCACAAACTAAATGCATTAAATGTTTTGCATAGCTTTTAAGTACCAAACCGAACTAAGTAGATTTAGTTACATTCAGGGATGTGGAGTCGGTAAGCCAAGTCTTCAACTCCGACTACTTCAGAAATGGCTAAAATATATTAATTAGTAATAACAAATTTACTGCAGTAAAATATAACAATAGAGATTACTTCATGGGAAGCTTCTTTGACTTTGTGAATAAATTTGTAAATACAAATTACAAATATTGGTTCTAAAAAAATAAATAGTATACAACTAAAATTATATATTTACCATATATCGTTAACATTTTATAAGTTTTTATTTCAAAGCCAGATTTGCTACATTTTTACCGACCTCGACTCCGCCCAAAATTGTTTTAGACTAAAGACTCCACAATTTTGACTACACAGCGTGGTTACACTAATGTTGTCTGGATAAGGACAGTACAATTCAGATGAAATGTGCCCACATGTGTGTAGAGAGATGTAGGAAACCATTTTGAAAAACAACACTCAGTACACTTGGCAAGAATTCAAACTCCAACTTTCTTGTTGCTAGCAAACTGACTGGACAAGTTCTAAGTTTAGTTCGCGTGACCACCAACGCAGGGGATAAAGATGATGAATTATGCAATTTGTCCTCACTGAAGGTGGACAATCAGCTTTAAGATTTTTTCCAAGCCATCCTCTTCAGCCTGAATTCAGGAGTTCAAGATTCTGAGGTTTGGTGACATCTGGTGACCATAAAATATGTTGATGCTAGTGAGGATAGTCTGCATTGGTTTTCATACAGTATAGAGCATCAGACTTTAAATAGGCTGGCTTAAGGTGGGTATAGAAATAAGTGAGGTTCGAATTTCAGCTATTGAGATTGTGGGATGTGATTTATTACGTGTCTTTCCCATTCTCTCTATATGAACATCTGTACATTTCTTTTAAACTAAGATCCTCATCCTTAGGCTGTTAAAAATATTGGTATTGATTAAATAAATGTTATTATAAGAAACCAAAATTTTATATCATGCATAGCTGCATTTCCAACTTTAACCTTAACCTATAATCCGAATGGGTAGTAAGATGCGGGGCTAAAAAAAACTTTAACCTTGCGAATTGAATTGAGTTTTATAGAATTCCTAATGTGAAGTGACATTCTTTTCTAGCAGAAAGCTATCTTTGATACTATGCTTTATCAATGACAATCACTAAACAATTTAAACTAAACAGTGATTTTTTACTCTTACTAATGGGTAAGAGACTAGTTCATATTTAAATATTTAGACTAATTTTACTTATGTTTCCATAATATAAATAATTTGTTTCTCAGGTACTAAACATTTGATTTTTATCAGGCATTTAATTGTTTAAATAGGTGTCCTTAAAAGTAATCACCCTTATTCATATAAATCTAATCATACACACGGTATAAAAAATTATTAGAACAATAAATCAAACACAAATAAATATCCATAAACAACAGAACTAATGAAGCAGAATAATAAATTAGTAGTAAAAACTAACATGACACAAATTCAGCTCATAATTAAATACTTGAGATTTGAGAGTACTCAAATTAAAATTTCAAGTTTCAAGCTGAGCTTAAGCTTTAAAATAGATATTGCACTTAGGTTGACAGATTTATGTGGGGATTTCAAGCTTATTGTAATAATCTCTTTCTTTAAATTCTATTGTGTCTGATGACCAATGACTCATTGTTTAGACTTCTCTACCTTTGTTTTGATGTGGTTTATCAAATTATTAAATGTGAAATTGATAGAGGGGCGGAGGGAGATGGAAGTTGGTGGATAAGAACCCAACAGATGCATATATCCAGTGGAATGTCAAGAAGAGGTAGGTGTGAATAAAGAAAACATAGAAAGGCACCTTCCTATAGTGTTGTTAGGATACAAATGACTTAGTACATGAGTATCAAGTAGGCCTACAACTTGGTGTATGAGTGTACTATGTAAATCTTGAATTATTGTGATTTTAACTTTTATCTCTGGCAGAAGGTCAGCATCAAGCACACAGCTGCAATTTAAATGGACAATAAATGTATGGGGCAGGGGTCTGTTTGCAAAAAACATAACAATACAGGTGCACCCCGACTTATGACACTTTACAGTTGTCACTACACCACAAACTTGAAGTGCTTGCTTTGCAAATACCACACCTTAGCGAAATGACGCTACCACTCATATCAATGTTCAGGGATTTGTCCTTTTTTAAAATATAAGCACTATAGTTTACTTCAAACCTGAACGTATTATTAAGGACAGTTAGGTCTGTATATGACAAATGCAGTGCAGTACATGGATCAATAAGTGAAAAAAATGCATTGCTTCAAGTTGCCATGATTTTCAAGTCATAACAGTGGTTTGGATCCTAACTTGTTGTAAGGTATGTCTGTACTAGATTGCTCTGTCTTCTTAAGTCAACAACCTGAAGGTTAGTTTGATGGGATTTCTATCCATCCGTAGCTGGGCACACACTCAGCCCTTCGGATGGTTAGTGCTACCTGCACTATCTGGTAGAATTCCTATGTACTAGGGGAGTTCAGGAAGTGTGGTATTTCCCTCTTGCCTTCCACAATGAATTTATATGAGCAAGTCTGAAAGGACCTATCAGTTTTGACGGAAAGGTATTTTCCCATACCTTCGAGAGTTAATTTACATACCACAATCGACATGGAAAAGCTTTACTTCCCCCTGAAGAAAGTTGTGCAACAGACTTTTATCACTCAAGAAAAATCCGTCAACCTCGGATGGGTTTGAATCCACAAACATCGGGTTCTGAGGCGAGTACTTTACCCCAAGATGTCAAGGTTAAGTACTAGATTGCTATGTTGGTGAGTATAGATACCTACAGTAGCCCCACGGCTTCTTTGGTGCTGACTGACACCTCACAGCTGACTTCTGATAGTAAACATTTAGGTATATACCTCGATTTTGACCGTCAGAAGTGACAGCTGCTAAACACATGTTTTTGCAGATCATATGGTTCGGTGTAGGGCTACATAATTAGGTCTGTTAACTTTTCAAAGCTGCCGGTCAGCACCAAAGAAGCCATGGGGCTACTGTATATAGTATTATACACTTTGGGGGCAGAAACGCCAGCCCTTATTCATTGATGGCTGTGGTTCCAATGAGACGCTGATGATTACACACATCCAGATTAGACTCGGGCCTTAAAACTATGAGTGAAGAATGATCCTGAGCAGAGAATTAATCCTAGATAGCTCTGTGATAAAATAATGCTTAAGGTCCTGGATTCAATTTGTGTGTTTAGGTGTTATTTTTCAGCTCATTTAGATTAAATGAATTCTTTTCATATACCTGCAAACACATCCATACTAGATTTGATTTCTAACTTGTGTGTGAAAAGCTCAAATAAATCTAGGCTATTTATCTAGTCTTACAAGTAACTAAGTTGACTCACTGAGTCTTTGTGTAACAAACAAAGCTAAAAGCCCAGTTGGCCACACAAACTGTAGAGGCTTGTCCCATCTTGAGGTTAGCGTCCAAATGTTCAAAGCTATTGTCAGCAGCAGGTAAACCACACTGATAAACAATGTCAAGCCAAATCTATCATAGAGAAGTTCCACTAGTCCTGCCTGGAACAATAATTTGCACTCCTTTACCTTATAAATGTATATATTTTTACAGTTAACAAGTCCTACATTAGCTCCAATAGTCCTGCTTTGAACAATAATATGCACTTCCTTAGCTACAAATGTTTATATCGTTACAGTTAAAAAGTCAGAAAAAACCCGCCAAAAAGTAGTTTCACTGCCAAACACTTTTGGCCAAATTGACTTTGGATTTTTTTAAATATAGTAATTGTTTTTTGTTTAACTCTTTTGGGTTATACACTCCTTGGGAAAGTGATTAAAAAATGGTCAAATAAGCTTCTATGATGGCAGTGAGACCAACTGGCAACCCGCGGGTCAAATATGGCCCACTTCTACAGAAATTGTGGCCTTAACAGTGCCCTGGAGAAGATTTTGAAAGGAACCCTCTGTAACAGATGTCATCATTATCATATATAATATATATATATATTGCCCTGGAGAAGATTTTGAAAGGAAACCTCTGTAACAGATGTCATCATTATCATATATAATATATATATATATATATATATATATATATATATATATATATATATATATATGATGTCATTATCATATAATATATATTATATATATA
>JBCFYV010011164.1:49017538-49103512 GCA_039000515.1 Timema cristinae
AATTTCATAGTTGCATGAATACTCATTGTGTTGACTACAATATGTAAGTAGTAAACATTTATTATTAGATATCACTGTTTCTTACAAATTATTATCTTTTTACTTTCAGATTGTCAACCAATAAAATTATATTTTATTCGACATTTTGACTTGGATTATTTGGAATTTTTGACGGGATTCGGATTTTAATGTAATCATAGAATATTTGTAAGAATGAATTTAACAAAAGAATTGTGGCAGGGACTAGTTTTACATCTTTTCTGGTACCTTTATTATTGTGATGTGGTTTAGACTGTGACACCCTCAAAATAACCAGGAAGCGTGCGTAAAGAACCACCAAGGGATCACAAGAGAAAAGTTTTATTTGAAAATAGTCAAATATAAAGGTAATGAAGATACATCATATATTTCAAAAATGGCATAGTGAGCCAAATTTTAGTCTGGCAATAAACATCAATCCAAGGTGATTCAAACTTAACCATCGTAAATATACATAGTATATAAAGCCCCCAAAGGGGAAATAGTTAAAGTTAAACTCTAGATTCAAGTTGACCACTGAAAAGCGAATGCAAATCCAAAAAGCTTAATTTTAATAATATATACATAAGATAGCAATTATAGTCAAATTATATACTATATATGAAATTGCGAACCCATAAAATTTATTATATATATATATATATATATACACACAATAAATAATGTATTCTGTCACAGCAGACACAAAGATAATATATAAGTCCCAACAATTGCCGTTAATTTCTACACCTAAGTAACAATGGATAATTTAATTTTATCATTTATTTCAAGTATATAAATATGTTTCGTAAAACTGCCGTTGTAACCCCCCCCCCTTTATTTATATAACAAATAAAAGTCAGGTTGGTCACAAGAGAGTTTATTTATTTCCAACAATAACAATACTCGATGAGAAAGAGTGGGACTAGCCCAGCGTTAGGCGCAGACATCAGCACAATAAGGCCATAATATAGTTATACACAAACAAGTGGTTAGGGGCATGTCCCCGAGTACAAAGATGGCCGTCTAAGGGGCCCACAGCATTAAGATACATTGAAATTGACCTTCGTACAAATCCGTAGCGTATAATGGTAATAATTGAAGATCCAAACAATAACCCCAGTACTAACGATAATCATAAGATATAAACTACTCGCCATCAGCGACTTCCAATAACTGACGTGTAAGGCAAGGTGCCCACTAAGAAGTTCCCCAATACAACTATTCAAAGCCCCACAAAACAGAGCCAATATCCATTATAATTTGGGGGCTTTCAGAATTCAGTGACTTAGCCACAAACAAACTAACAAACTAATGGCGCGGGCTCGCGACCCCTGAGTTGACTAACTAAGCTAGACTAATAGGAGTTCTAACTCCCCAACAATGATTAATAACGTAATCAGCCAACATGATAATACCAAACAATTTACCAAATACCCTGAATATCAAACATGGCGGCGATAATGGTTTCAAAACAATCCGTGAAGTGGATGAGATATGCTAGCCTGAATAGTAATTTATTTGAGTCCAGGTTGCCCCGCCATGATCTCTACAAAAAAAGACCTGCAGCCTCAATATAAAATAAACAAAGTTAAATCATAAATAAATATCGCCCAAACAGTAATTTTGAACAAATCCAGGCCAAACAGAATTTTGAAGTAAATAACCTAAACCTAAACCTAAACCCACACTAAGTGCCTCACCTAGAGAATGTGGAGAAAGGCGTACCATGGCTATAGAGTCCTGCCATTATATACACATAGGTAGAGTCACGTGTTCTCATAGCGCGGGAAGCAGAGCTGGAAAGGAGGGAAGGGAGTCCACTGTTCTGGAACAACCTCCCATATTCCGGGCGTAATTTCAAATCGCGCGCCACCCGATGACCGTTGATATCACTGCACTGTTACAGGTGCGCACGGGTCTGCACACGTCGATCGTCTCTTGTTTTCTCTTGGAGTGGGGGTAGGCCTAGAGGTGTAACCTCGGTTATGGTTACTCGGCTCAGTTGAAAACAAACCGGGCCGCGAAGTGTGTGATGTGTGGAACCTCGTGGAGTAGCCAAATGGAGACAGAGTTGGTGAGTCAAACCACGCCTTTTCCTTTCATGTTGTGACTATACAACCTTACATGATAACATAATTTGATTTCAATATATATACAATAATCTACGCAATTAATACGTGTATACATTGTTTTAATAACGTCCCTGAGACTTGTAAAAAATACTAATGTAATCACTTAACAAAACTAAGTGAAGATAAGAGCGCGCCACAAGTACACAAAGAGTACTAACGCAAATAATGAATTCCCCTTAAAAACAAATATTATTGACTCGCGGTTCATCCGCGTTAAACCCCACCAGAAAACCCATCTACCAAGCATAATTAAGATAAAGTAAGCCCAAACAACAATTTTGAAAATAATCTCTCCCCATTATTTACATCAGAACAGAATTTTGACTAAAGTTTCCTAGCCCTAGTTTATATCGGCGCCCTCACCTTTGTGCAAGCCAGTAGTACAATGAGTGACGAGGTAAACAATACTAGCCATTATATAGTGAATACAGCCTACACATGTTCCCAGAGGAGGGGGAAAGCAGGGTGGAAACAAAGAACAAAAGGAAGGGAGAAGACTAGCGCTCTCGAAGCTTAGAGGTCAGTCCAGTAACCACTCGAAGTTTACAGAACCTCAGTGTGGGTAGGGGTAGGAAAAAGGTCGGCGAGAGTGTCCTGGCAACTTGAGTTGTGGTGGGTAGGAAAGGTGATTGTCCCGGCAATGTGAGTCGTGGTGGGAGGTAGGGTGATGGTCCCGGCCACACGAGTCACGGTGGTAGGTAAAGGAGTGAGATGATACTATACAATCTTGATCTTTTTGATTTTGACAATTTAATAGCTCTTTCAAACAGGTGGCGCACCAGAGTTGGGTAGCCACTCTCCGATTGATCTCTGACCAAGGAGCCACCATGTTAAATACCCTCCACTGCTACCTGGCCTTGTCCAATGGGAGAAAAGGGAGCTTCCTATTGGCGAGGGAAAACGTGAGCGATAGTGATTGCCAAATAAACCAATAGAAAGAGGAGTTCTCATTGACGCTGAGTACATTGGGGAACTCGTCACGGACCGCTTAGAGAACATGAATTGTGGAGCAGTCCAGGTAGTATAAAGGATGGATGGTATGGTTTGTGCAAGTTTGTGGGCGCACCTTGGTATGTCCGGAATGAGACTCTTCATCGCGAGCTGGATATGCCTACCATCAAGGACCACTTCCGGAAACTGGCGCAGTCCTTCTACGCCAGACTTCCCGGTGCCACCAATCCTCTTATCCAGGGGCTTGGGAACTACGTCATCGACCCTGGTGGGTGTCATAGACGTCCCAAAGCCCTGCTCGGATAAGCGAGATGTGTCAACAGTGGTTTGGGAGGCTCTCACCCAGCCCCCCATAGAGTAGTGTCTCCGCACGTAACTCTAAAAACCCTTAGTCGGTTTCTCAATTTCATATCCCCCCTTTTTCACCCCCAATATTACTAATATTATGTAATCTCTGTTTCTTTGTTTCAGAACTTCGCGAAACGCGACAACCCGTTTTTAATTTTTTGCGAACCACACGGTGTGACCAATTGGTCGGTACGTGTTGGAACTTGCTCTCGTGCTCCCCTTCTGGAAGCATCGGAGCATGCCTTTTGTCTGTGTCTGTGCAAGTACGCTGTACAAGCAGCTGCTCAGGCCAATCCTCGACTATGCGTGTCCCGCTTGGGGTCACCTGGCGGACACGTATATGAGGAGGATGCAGGCGTTCCAGAGCGTATGTCTGAGGATCATTGTGGGCGCACCTTGGTATGTCCGGAATGAGACTCTTCATCGCGACCTGGATATGCCTACCATCAAGGACCATTTCCGGAAACTGGCGCAGTCCTTCTACGCCAGACTTCCCGGTGCCACCAATCCTCTTATCCAGGGGCTTGGGAACTACGTCATCGACCCTGGTGGGTGTCATCGACGTCCCAAAGCCCTGCTCGGATAAGCGAGATGTGTCAACAGTGGTTTGGGAGGCTCTCACCCAGCCCCCATAGAGTAGTGTCTCCGCACGTAACTCTAAAAAAAAACCTTAGTCGGTTTCTCAAATTCTTATTTCCCCCCCCCCTTTTTTTACCCCTAATATTACTAATATTATGTAATCTCTGTTTCTTTGTTTCAGAACTTCGCGAAACGCGACAACCCGTTTTTAAATTTTTGCGAACCACACGGTGTGACCAATTGGTCGGTACGTGTTGGAACTTGCTCTCGTGCTCCCCTTCTGGAAGCATCGGAGCATGCCTTTTGTCTGTGTTTGTGTGTCTGTCTTGTGCAAGTGTGGAGGAAAGATACAAGGGCCAACTGGCACAACAAGCTAACAACGTGTCACAAAACGTAGCAACTCAAATTATAAAACGAACAATTTTGTCGGCGACAGCTCGTATTTTTGATCCATTGGGGTTGATTGGACCAGTCATCCTGAATGCCAAGCATATCCTTCAAGAATTTTAGCAGCTAAAATTGGGTTGGGATGAATTGGTCCCAATCAGTTTGCACTCAAGGTGGCAGAAATGCCTTTTATTGCTCACACGTCTCAATAAAATCCAAATCAGCGGAAGAATTATATCAGGTGACACAACCGTCCAATTGGAGATACACGGTTTTTCAGATAAGTTGGAGTCTGCTTATGGCGCATATTTTACACTAAATAAGAAATTATTGGTTTTATAAAGATATATTTCAAATAAGTTATTTTTAATGGTACTACAATTTTGCAATGATAAGTTTTTTTTATTATCTTAAATAGTTGCGGAGATAAGGAAATTTCTGCTTTTGAAAGTACCCTAAAAGTCACAGACACACAGACAAACGGCATTACAAGAAACACTTTTTGGGGTTCGGGGGGTCAGGAAACGTTGGTATTCATCAAAATCTTGGGTTAGATTTTTTTACGGTTATAATACTTTCTCTACCTGTAAGATAGCGAGAAAGTAAAAAGGAATTAAACAGATTTAAATCCGGGTTGATTGCATGGTAGATTAACACTGTACCATCATTATCATCAACTGTTTACAGCTTGTGGCTGGGTCAGTTTAGTCAAATGCTTCCATTTTCCTCTATCCTTCCATCATTCTTCCTCATTTTATTGCTTCAATTCTTCATTTCTAACTTGCACACTTTCTGTTATCTGCTTCCCCCCATCTCTTTCATGGCCTCCCTTATGGTTTTTTCCCTACATACTTCATTTCCATAATTTTCTTTGACATCCTCTCCCCCATTCTCATTACATGCCCAAACCACCTCGGTCTTGCTTTCTTGACTATCTCCTGTACTCCCACTATTTCCTGGATAACTTCATTCCTTATCCTCTTTGTCTTCATGACAGTGAGCATGGCCTCCACTTACCTAGTCTCTCTTACATTCACCGTCCATGTTTCTGCTACTAATGTGACAATAGGTACAACGTACACTTACACTACAAGGGTATTCTCTTCTCTAGAGGAGGTCTCATACACACCTATAGAACAACCCACACTGCTGTCTTCTTCTCATTAGATCTTTCTACTTTAACCTTTCGCTTCAAACAAATTTTCAATATATTTTATGTTCTGTTATTTTATAAGCTTTACCACAACCTAATAGCTGTACTATATCTTATCTTCACCTTGTAGTTACCATCACTTCACACTTCACAAGTTAGATTTCATTTCACACTATTTCACTTCCTCATTCCATTCCTGTGTTTCCTCTTCCTTCTATCCCCTATACCATCAAGTTATCAGCAAACATAATTACTTTCAAGCTTCCCTCCGTGAGTTTTCCTGCTACTTTATTCATGACCATTTATATTACCATTACAAATAATAGTGGTGTTAGGGCACTCTCCTGCTTCACTCTATCCACTTCAGCCTACTCTATCACTTTCCTAACTTGATTTATATCCACGCTCTAATATGGCTTCTTCACATACATAAATACCATTACCAAGTATTTCCCAAATTCTTAACTTCTTTCCATCAGCTGTCGTATGGCAAATATCAAGTCTATTGTAGACCTCTGCTCCATAAAACTGTTCTGTTCCTCTATCCACCTTCCTTTCATTTTATTTTTTTTATTCTCTTTTCCAGTATCTTATCATATTTTTCTGTACAGTAACACATCAGCATTATCCGCCTATAGTTTGTACACCTCTTTCTTGAAAATAGGTATTATTCTCTTCTTCCAGTCTTTCGGTATACCTTGTTCTCTTTCCAAATCACTTTTAGCAACCTATGTAACCATTGTATACCTGCTTCTGCTGCAGCTCTTATTATTTCCTCAGTCAGTTCATCCACACACAGTGCTTTTCCTTGTTTCATCCCCTTCAATGCATTCTCTACTCTTTCCATGTAAGACTTCTTTCCTCCTTTTCTATTTCTTCCTGATCCTCTGTTTCACTCTCATCTATTTTCTTTTCCGGGTTGAACTTCTAAAAATATTTCATCCATAGTTCATTTTCTTCCTCTTGTGTCTT
This sequence comes from Timema cristinae, assembly GCA_039000515.1. NCBI lineage: Eukaryota > Metazoa > Arthropoda > Insecta > Phasmatodea > Timematidae > Timema > Timema cristinae. The sequence goes on from JBCFYV010011164.1 coordinate 49,024,082, forward strand.
CAACGTTCTTCTATTTTCAGCCATCATTCTAGCTTCCTGTATTTGGTTTCTCCTCTTGTTATCTAACTCTATAACATCTTACTTCCTTTCACGTCCCATTCCAGCATTTCTGTTAATTCTGTGCATTAAATCCTTCCTGATTTCTTGTACCACTCGCGTTGCTCTTTTTTTCTTCTTTCTAAATTCTTATTTTGTTTACTTATTCCTATTCTTAAAACTCCTTCTGAATGCTTTATTCTTCTCCACCAATGCTTCCTTCACAATGCCGTTCCACCAAGGTGTCTCCATCCCTTTCATCTTATCACTTGTCTTCGCAAATAACTCCTCTGCATTTTCCACCACTTATATAAAACCTTTCCCATTTCATCTCTACACTTTGAAACTAATTTTTGAGAATTAAGCTTCTTGCCTTTCTTGGTACAGCTCTCTTTCCTCTTCATTTTTTAGCCTCTACACCCTTGTTCTTCTATCTTGTCTAACTACATTTCTCCTACATTCCCATTCCTTTATGTCTGCCACCAAAAACCCGTCGTCACAATCTAAGGACACACTTGTTATTACCTTGATGTTTATGGTCTGCCTTTCAATTTCTTCATCCATGAGAAACTGGTCTATCACCGACCTTTGCTGCGTCAAATGATCTTAATGGCGTTCTCTTTCCTTCCTATATCAGCTGTTTATCTCTTTCATTTGATTTCTTGTGCATAGTTCCAACAGGCTTCCACCCTCCTGGTTTCTCTCTCCCTAACATCTCCTCAAAACATTCTCTCTCTTTTCCTACTTTTACTTTAAGATCCCCCATTACTACCGGCCACTAGTTTCCATATGCCTTTCTAGATCATACTTAAACTTGTCATTTTTCTTTGCTGGGCACCTCACTTGTGGGGCATATACTTATATTTCCTCCACCTTTTTCCCCTATATCCGTTATTGTCATCTTTTTATCCTGTCATTTATCCCTTCCACCTCCATCTACAGCACTTCTATCACTACAAAGTCTTCTTCGTTTAGCCTCCTTTCATTGTTTCCTATCCAATGCAAAATGTAGCCTTTCCTTAATTATCTCATGCCACTGCCTCTCCACTTGGTCTCGCTTAGACCCAGGACACCCACTCTCCTCTCATCCATCATATTCACAATCTCGCTCATTCTTCCAACACCAAATAGACAGTTACAACAATCTTTGAAATTAAGAATTATAAGCTAATAAATCTGTGAATGTTTATTAGTGAAACATCTGTTTAGTTACAGGTGGACAAAATTAAAACAGAAAGGATCCTTAAGTAATCACCCAATGTTTTCTAAAGATAGAAATGTAGCCTTTCTCGAATGATAACAATTGACATAAAACAATATGGTGAAATATTTTGAAGATAATGTGTACCTTAAATATGTTAACCGAAAGTTAGACCTTGTGTTAACTTGGTTAGTATTGCTCGTTTGCAGGCTCACTCCATGAATTTTTTTTATGAGGATGCTAGCACTAACCGAACATTGTGAAATCAAAAGTAGTGGTGGTTATATCTTAGCCTTACGTTAATCCCTAAATAAATAGAATAAGGTGACATTGTAAGAATGAGCAATAATCTGATTCATGACAATATGCCTACTGTATGTAGACACTTTATTTTATTACACTTATTTTTACATTACTGTAATCTGATACAGTTGTGAACACACTTGGTTGTATTAAAAATCTATTTTTTTTTAAATATAACGTTTTGTAAAGTTTTTACATTTTTGATGAAAATTCAATGTATTAAAAATAAGTGAGCACTTAAATACTTTGCCAGTTATATTGTGGTAGAAAATAGAAATAGTAGCACTTTACATATCACAGATGTATGAACACATTTGAACACTTGGTTAGGGTATTAATAAAGGTGAAAATTGAGCCTAACAGTTTATGAAATTCATTAATGCATTTGGCTACGTTGAAACTGTACCCAGTCAAAATCTTCATAAAAACGAGGATCAGCAATTCTCAGCATAGATCTCTTGTAGAGGTAATAAAAAATTACAGCCACTGAAAAGAAAGGAATTATTATGTTTAATCAGTCTATTGTCACAAACTAAATGCATTAAATGTTTTGCATAGCTTTTAAGTACCAAACCGAACTAAGTAGATTTAGTTACACTCAGGGATGTGGAGTCGGTAAGCCAAGTCTTCAACTCCGACTACTTCAGAAATGGCTAAAATATATTAATTAGTAATAACAAATTTACTGCAGTAAAATATAACAATAGAGATTACTTCATGGGAAGCTTCTTTGACTTTGTGAATAAATTTGTAAATACAAATTACAAATATTGGTTCTAAAAAAATAAATAGTATACAACTAAAATGATATATTTACCATATATCGTTAACATTTTATAAGTTTTTATTTTAAAGCCAGATTTGCTACATTTTTACCGACCTCGACTCTGCCCAAAATTGTTTTAGACTCAAGACTCCACAATTTTGACTACACAGCGTGGTTACACTAATGTTGTCTGGATAAGGACGGTACAATTCAGATGAAATGTGCCCACATGTGTGTAGAGAGATGTAGGAAACCATTTTGAAAAACAACACTCAGTACACTTGGCAAGAATTCAAACTCCAACTTTCTTGTTGCTAGCAAACTGACTGGACAAGTTCTAAGTTTAGTTCACGTGACCACCAACGCAGGGGATAAAGATGATGAATTATGCAATTTGTCCTCACTGAAGGTGGACAATCAGCTTTAAGATTTTTTCCAAGCCATCCTCTTCAGCCTGAATTCAGGAGTTCAAGATTCTGAGGTTTGGTGACATTTGGTGACCATAAAATATGTTGATGCTAGTGAGGATAGTCTGCATTGGTTTTCATACAGTATAGAGCATCAGACTTTAAATAGGCTGGCTTAAGGTGGGTATAGAAATAAGTGAGGTTCGAATTTCAGCTATTGAGATTGTGGGATGTGATTTATTACGTGTCTTTCCCATTCTCTCTATATGAACATCTGTACACTTCTTTTAAACTAAGCTCCTCATCCTTAGGCTGTTAAAAATATTGATGTTGATTAAATAAATGTTATCATAAGAAACCAAAATTTTATATCATGCATAGCTGCATTTCCAACTTTAACCATAACCTATAATCCGAATGGGTAGTAAGATGCGGGGCTAAAAAAACTTTAACCTTGCGAATTGAATTGAGTTTTATAGAATTCCTAATATGAAGCGACATTCTTTTCTAGCAGAAAGCTATCTTTGATACTATGCTTTATCAATGAAAATCACTAAACAATTTAAACTAAACAGTGATTTTTTACTCTTACTAATGGGTAAGAGACTAGTTCATATTTAAATATTTAGACTAATTTTACTTATGTTTCCATAATATAAATAATTTGTTTCTCAGGTACTAAACATTTGATTTTTATCAGGCATTTAATTGTTTAAATAGGTGTCCTTAAAAGTAATCACCCTGTACCGTGGTCGCATACTACACCGCCACCACTTAGTTCGCCTGGCTACTCACCCTGATTTACTGCCCTGTCGGAGAACACATTCGAGGCCGAAGGCGAGCTTTTTCGACCAGTACGATCCACTCACACAACAAACAAACTCTATCTAACGTCCTGGAAGAACAACCTGTTGTTTCATCATCAAGATAGATGGGAGTGAAAAAAGCGCGTGTGCGATCTGATAAACTTGGCTAGCTCTCAATTGTCGTGTACTCGTCACCCCCCACCCCCTGTTATCCAAGACCAAGACTTCATAGCGTTCTGCGCAGGCGCCGATGAGGTCTTCTAGTCGCCGATTGGACAATATGATATCGAATTATGGCTATTCATTCCAACCCCCTTTTTTCTCCTCTGAATTCAAATGAATAAAGGCGAGTGTTTGACATGGAATAAATGACTCTTTGATGCCACTAGCCGTTAGAGGAACTAATACTCCCAACAATGTAAGTTGACATAATGATGACGAGCTAGTTAGAGGTATTGCATCGTTAAATGGTAGACTGTAGGTTATAAATTGATTCTCCAGTATGTGAACAGTTTAGCAGTACTAAATGTAGTACTTTGGATACTTGTTGTACTTTAATGTTTTGATTAGAAATTTAGGACAATTTACTTTCAATATGTTTATATATCTAATGTCGCAGGTTAACCAAAATAGGTTTTGGAGAACTAAAGTTAGTTGCTTAGATATTTGTCATGTTATAATGTTATGATTAGAAATTTAGGACAATTTACTTTCAATATGTTTATATATCTAATTCCGCAGGTTAAACAAAGTAGGTTTTGGGAAACTAAGTTTAGTAATTTAAATATTTGTTATGCTACATTGTTTTGATTAGAAATTTATTTCAAGTAACTTTCAATATGTTTATATATTGAATTCTGTGGGTTAACAAACGTAGGGTATGCTAGTTTAGGAGAACTAAGTATAGTACTTTAAGTAGTTGTCATGATATATTGTTTTGACTAGTTAATCAGGAGTATCTATGTTTAGATGACCAGAGCGAGTAAGAATGCGTCAAGCTTAAATTCTAAATATTATGTCATATATATATATATATTTTTTTATATTTTACATCTTGTTATATTGTTAAATAAACTGGCCAAGGCTAAGTATCCTGTTATCTCCTGTTTTTGTTTTTGCGAGGTCCCTGCCTTATATACAAGTTGTTTAAATAATCTAATAGGGAATATTTACTTAACTTGAGTGGTGGTCAATAAGGATCCCTGTGATTTAACTAAATAAATGCCTAAACCATTTAAGCATGGTTAAGCTGCCCCCACTCTGCTTCACAGGGTTTTATATTTATATTTATATTTATATCTTTTTGATCATTGCACTCATATTGTTGTTTGTTTGTTACAATCCTCGTTCTACGCCATGGATCGGACACCGATGGACACTTCTGAAATACTTGGCTGTAAATCTCAAGTATACAAGCTAAACCGAGAGGCGTTAATTGCGGAGCTCGTGGGCCGAGGGATAGCCGTTAACCCCGAATCCACTGTTCGTGAATTGAGAACCATGCTGTCTCGGGAGTTGGGTGAGAAAAATCCATTATTTTCTGACGTTGATAATAGTGATGTGCCCGGTCAGGTGGTCGGTAGGAATAGAGAGGTCCCTATGACCAGTGTTGAGAGGCAGGCCCCATTAGATCCTGTTGGTAACACATTATCTTCGCAGAACCCACTCTCTAACCATGTTATTGTTCGGTCAGACGGTTCACATGATAGTAGGACTCGCTCCAAAGTAGTCAGTGATTGGTTGAATCGCATTCCTGTGTGTGATGGACAGAATAGTTCCGCGTTATTCGCATTCCTGCTGGAAGTAAACAAAGTCCATAAATTACGTCTGGTTGAGGACGCGGAAATATTAGTGTTATGTCTGGGGAAAACTTCAGGGTTCTTAACACACCTTATCTCCGAGGGGATAAGTCAGGGGACCCCCTGGGTTACTGTTATGGATAACATATTTGACTCTCTAGTTTCTAGGAGAGAGAGGGAACGTTTATGTTCAGAATTCGTGTACCGTTTCCAACTTCCACACGAGTCTCTTAGGATTTTTATTCTTTCTGTGTCAGAAGCAGCGAGCATCCTCAATTTAAAACTCAGTGAGCGACAAATCGTAGAAATTATTCTAGAGAATGTGTCGCCTCTTACTAGGAGACATTTTGTATTTTCCCAATTGCCGTGTTCCTTTTCAGAGTTGAACTCTCTGGCTTCCAAAATTGAGGGATCACTTTTGGGTGAACGGGAATATTTTGAGAAGCACCCTATTACAGTTTCTAAACCCTCCGCTTTATCAACCCCTTTTAACCAGAAGTCAAAAAACAGCTTTGGTCAGCTTACATATTCTCAGACGCCCCCCGTGATTAATAGACCTTATAATAGCAAACCTACTGGACATCGAGGAGGGAATAATAGTCGCGACCTATCTCGAGTTAGATGTTTTGGTTGTAAGCAATTAGGGCACCTCCGGTACCAATGTCCGGCGGGAAACGTGTGACGTGTAACCTGAGGAGTGGTAAAGTTACACGACGCTTTACTAGTATTAATAAACCACTCGAGACCCCTATCCCCATGGTCGAATTTTGTATTGGGTCAAATCACGGTGCCGCTTTAGTCGACACGGGCGCTAACGCATCGTTCATTAATGCTGAGTTTCTGAGTAGCATCCGGGGTAATAAACTCAAATGTGACGTTCAAATAAATAAGTGTGCTCCCCGTACATTTGTTTTAGGGAATGGAAGTAGCATTATTATTGACAGATTTGTTTATCCGTCTCTCAAAATTAATCGTTTTTCTTGGAAAAGAAAGTTATATGTTGTAAACAAACTAGTATGCGACGTCATATTAGGAATGGACTTTTTGTGGGATACTAGAGGTATCTTAGACTTAGGCTTGGGACATTTAAGGTTTGGGTTTAATTCTCAGATTAAAGTGCCATTGTGTCTATGTTCTAGACCCATGTGGTGTAGTCACTTTGGAAGCGATGAAGATCGCGTTAATACCTTGATTAAGAAGTACTCGGATGTCATAACACCCGTCTGGGGAAAATGTGACATACTCCCCTATGATATTGTAGTCACGGACGAGATTCCCGTTAGGTCGGGTCCCTATTCATGTAACCCACCCAAAATGAAAATATTTCGCGAGTTGATAGAGGACTTAGAACAGAAGGGGGTGATTAGGCCATCTAAATCCCCGTACGCTAGTCCGGCATTTATTATTCCGAGAAAAGGACAAGGACACAGGTTGATTGTAGACTATAGGAAGGTAAATAAAAAAATCCAGTTTGATCCCTACCCCATGCCTAGTGTGGAGAGTGCGTTCCAACATCTAGGGGGCGCTAAAGTGTATAGTCTCATTGACTTGAATGCCAGTTTTTTTACAATGCGCTCTCACAGAGCGGTCAAAGAAGTTCACGGCGTTTGTTACCCCTTGGCAATTATACGAATTTAATCGTGTACCGTTGGGCGCTAGTATCGGTGGCCAGGCATTAAGCCGTGTTCTGGATCACATCTTCTCAGACTTAAAATATAAGTTCGTCTTTAATTACCTTGATGACATCTGTGTATACAGTAATTCTCTTGATGAACATCTTGAACATTTAGACATTGTACTGAGCCGTTTGCGTCTGGCGGGTTTGACTGTTAACCCCGACAAGGTCACGTGGGCCAAGCAATCTATCAAGTATCTTGGGTATATTATTTCCAATGGGAATATGCTGGTCGACCCCAAAAGGGGTGAAACCCATTGTCGATTACCCACAACCAAAAAACATAAAGGGTGTGATGCGTTTCGTTGGCATGTGCGCTTACTACGCACGCTTTATCCCGCATTTCTCTGAAATTGCTGCCCCCTTAAATTACTTAAAGAAAAAAGGTGTCTCATTTGTCTGGGGAGAGGAACAATCTCGTGCTTTCAAAACTCTCAAGAGCAAACTGATCAGCCCCGAGGTTTTGCACATGCCCGATTTCACTTGCCCATTCCTTCTTCATGTCGACGCTTCTTCTGTCGCCCTTGGCGCGGTTTTGTCCCAGAGAACTGCGGACGGTGTTCGTCCCGTGGCCTTTGCGAGCAAAACCTTGTCTCAGGCAGAACAGAAATATAGTGCTTTCGAGAAAGAATGTCTGTCATGTGTTGTGGGCGTTGAGAAATTCTCTGACTATCTAGAACAGCGCGAATTCGAACTATACACTGACAACATGGCGTTGTCATGGATGTGGCGACACCCAAAGCAGTTAGGAAAGATCGGGAGGTGGGTGCTACGCCTTTCGAAATACAAATTCAGCACGCATCACGTTCCTGGAAGGGATAACGTGACTGCTGATGCCCTATCTCGGATGGCGGAAGATCTGGAGCCGATTGAGACCCAAAATATGGTACAGCCTTTTAATGTAATTCATTCCATCCCGGAGTCATTCATCTCGATTCGAGATCATCAAGGGAGTGACTCGTGGTGCTTGGAACTAATAGATAAAATAAATAAGGGAGAGGAGGTGGGTCCTTATTCTCTTTTCAAAGGACTTCTTGTGATATCTAGTGGGAAAGGGAAAGGAAGGAAGATTGTTGTCCCGACTGTGGTACGCAAAATGTTGTTGCGTTATTTCCATCATTCTATTGTTGGTGGTCACCTGGGTATACTTAAAACTTATCGTAAAATTTCTAGGGAGTTCTTTTGGCCAGGGATGTACAGAGATGTGAAACTGCAAGTTAAGCAGTGTGAAGATTGCCAAAAGGCAAAACCGGCGCAGAACACGAAAGTTGGGCTTCATTCGGCCGATGTGGCTCAACTTCCGTGGGAAAAGGTGTTCGTCGACTATGTTGGCCCCCTGCCCCGATCCTCCTTAGGAAATACTTGTATACTCATTGTGTTAGATGCTTTCTCTAAATTTGTGATTATTTTACCGTTGAGGGACATGAAAGCAAAGACCACTGCTAACGCGCTTGCTAGACGCGTGTGGGCGATATTTGGTGCCCCCCGAAGTTTAGTGAGCGATAATGGGCCCTGTTTTAGGTCTGCCACTTTCAAAGACTTGTGCTTTGGATGGGGCATTAAACACATAACCACCAGCCCCCACTATCCTTGCCCTAACCACGTGGAGCGTTTCAATAGGAATCTTAAGGTGGCCTTAACCATTTTCCACTCGGTTGATCATGCTAGATGGGATCGTGATATTGAGTTCTTAAATGTCGCATTTAATTCCGCGTTTCATGAGTCAACCAATGCCTCTCCGGCTTCGGTGTTCCTGGGTAGAGAACTCAACCACCCTCTGTTAACGGTATGGGATGTGGACCCCTTGCTGGGCGGGGATGAGAAGTTCTCGCATAAAGATAGGTGCCAAAAGGCCTTCGAAGCTTTAAAAAGGGCCCATAAAAAGGTGGCTGATAGGTATAACCTTGGACGTGCCCCTGTTTCGGTTGCTATTGGAGACCTGGTCCTCAATAAAAGTTATCCACAGAGCTCCGCAATTGACAAAATCTCAGCAAAACTCAGTCCGAAGTGGAATGGTCCATGGCGAGTGGAGCGCTTCCTCACCCCTGTAACAGTACTGATTAGTGATGTTGGTGACCCTTCAATCACCAGGCGGGCCCACGTATCTCAAATTAAATCCTGTGGCATCAAAGAGTCCTCATCCCTGGTCCAGGGATGAGTTTGTGTGTGAGTCCGTGCTGTAAAAGTGTAAGTGTTAGTATGTAAGTTATTTATCATCTCCGGGAAAGCCCGCAGATTAAGCAACAGTGATAATTACCAGATTTTGTATACTTAAGATTGTAAGATGGAATCTCCTAGTTGAAGCAATGTTAACTCCAATAATTGGATGATATCCTCGCAGGAGACATCATGATCTGGTATAATTCCAGTGTTATAGCAAAGTAAAATTACTAGAGAAATCTTTACTACAGGGTATATAATGACTATTTTTTTTTTATTGTGACTTTGAATGCTAGGTTAGATTTTTGCTTGCGATTGTAATGCTTTATATTATATCAGGTTGTGTACGGCTAGTGGGGAGATAAAATTCTGGTGGTGTTCGTTGGGTACTCGCTTTGTGTTTATTTGTTCAGTGGGATCCTTCATCCCTCCTTCATTCCTGTCGTCGAGCCAAAGAACAGAAGAGCCCGAAATGCCTTCGGTTTGGTACAGCGCGGTTGCTGGGGTGGCGAGGACAGGCTGAAAGGCGTGGAGCTCTTGCCAGATTGACGGAGAGCGGTGTTGACCAGCTGCTGATACTGAGATCAAGGAAGACGTCTCTTGGATCGCTGTGTCAAAAGCTTGGACCACCCGAATTCCTGAGTACGGAAGAGGCTGCCTCGTGTAGGGGCGGAGGATTTGTACCGTGGTCGCATACTACACCGCCACCACTTAGTTCGCCTGGCTACTCACCCTGTTTTACTGCCCTGTCGGAGAACACATTCGAGGCCGAAGGCGAGCTTTTTCGACCAGTACGATCCACTCACACAACAAACAAACTCTATCTAACGTCCTGGAAGAACAACCTGTTGTTTCATCATCAAGATAGATGGGAGTGAAAAAAGCGCGTGTGCGATCTGATAAACTTGGCTAGCTCTCAATTGTCGTGTACTCGTCACCCCCCACCCCCTGTTATCCAAGACCAAGACTTCATAGCGTTCTGCGCAGGCGCCGATGAGGTCTTCTAGTCGCCGATTGGACAATATGATATCGAATTATGGCTATTCATTCCAACCCCCTTTTTTCTCCTCTGAATTCAAATGAATAAAGGCGAGTGTTTGACATGGAATAAATGACTCTTTGATGCCACTAGCCGTTAGAGGAACTAATACTCCCAACAATGTAAGTTGACATAATGATGACGAGCTAGTTAGAGGTATTGCATCGTTAAATGGTAGACTGTAGGTTATAAATTGATTCTCCAGTATGTGAACAGTTTAGCAGTACTAAATGTAGTACTTTGGATACTTGTTGTACTTTAATGTTATGATTAGAAATTTAGGACAATTTACTTTCAATATGTTTATATATCTAATTTCGCAGGTTAACCAAAATAGGTTTTGGAGAACTAAAGTTAGTTGCTTAGATATTTGTCATGTTATAATGTTATGATTAGAAATTTAGGACAATTTACTTTCAATATGTTTATATATCTAATTCCGCAGGTTAAACAAAGTAGGTTTTGGGAAACTAAGTTTAGTAATTTAAATATTTGTTATGCTACATTGTTTTGATTAGAAATTTATTTCAAGTAACTTTCAATATGTTTATATATTGAATTCTGTGGGTTAACAAACGTAGGGTATGCTAGTTTAGGAGAACTAAGTATAGTACTTTAAGTAGTTGTCATGATATATGTTTTGACTAGTTAATCAGGAGTATCTATGTTTAGATGACCAGAGCGAGTAAGAATGCGTCAAGCTTAAATTCTAAATATTATGTCATATATATATATATATATTTTTTTTTATATTTTACATCTTGTTATATTGTTAAATAAACTGGCCAAGGCTAAGTATCCTGTTATCTCCTGTTTTGTTTTTGCGAGGTCCCTGCCTTATATACAAGTTGTTTAAATAATCTAATAGGGAATATTTACTTAACTTGAGTGGTGGTCAATAAGGATCCCTGTGATTTAACTAAATAAATGCCTAAACCATTTAAGCATGGTTGAACCCTTATTCATATAAATCTAATCATACACACGGTATAAAAAATTATTAGAACAATAAATCAAACACAAATAAATATCTATAAACAACAGAACTAATGAAGCAGAATAATAAATTAGTAGTAAAAACTAACATGACACAAATTCAGCTCATAATTAAATACTTGAGATTTGAGAGTACTCAAATTAAAATTTCAAGTTTCAAGCTGAGCTTAAGCTTTAAAATAGATATTGCACTTAGGTTGACAGATTTATGTGGGGATTTCAAGCTTATTTTAATAATCTCTTTCTTTAAATTCTATTGTGTCTGATGACCAATGACTCATTGTTTAGACTTCTCTACCTTTGTTTTGATGTGGTTTATCAAATTATTAAATGTGAAATTGATAGAGGGGCGGAGGGAGATGGAAGTTGGTGGATAAGAACCCAACAGATTCATATGACCAGTGGAATGTCAAGAAGAGGTAGGTGTGAATAAAGAAAACATAGAAAGGCACCTTCCTATAGTGTTGTTAGGATACAAATGACTTAGTACATGAGTATCAAGTAGGCCTACACCTTGGTGTATGAGTGTACTATGTAAATCTTGAATTATTGTGATTTTAACTTTTATCTCTGGCAGAAGGTCAGCATCAAGCACACAGCTGCAATTTAAATGGACAATAAATGTATGGGGCAGGGGTCTGTTTGCAAAAAACATAACAATACAGGTGCACCCCGACTTATGACACTTTACAGTTGTCACTACACCACAAACTTGAAGTGCTTGCTTTGCAAATACCACACCTTAGCGAAATGACGCTACCACTCATATCAATGTTCAGGGATTTGTCCTTTTTTAAAATATAAGCACTATAGTTTACTTCAAACCTGAACGTATTATTAAGGACAGTTAGGTCTGTATATGACAAATGCAGTGCAGTACATGGATCAATAAGTGAAAAAAATGCATTGCTTCAAGTTGCCATGATTTTCAAGTCATAACAGTGGTTTGGATCCTAACTTGTTGTAAGGTATGTCTGTACTAGATTGCTCTGTCTTCTTAAGTCAACAACCTGAAGGTTAGTTTGATGGGATTTCTATCCATCCGTAGCTGGGCACACACTCAGCCCTTCGGATGGTTAGTGCTACCTGCACTATCTGGTAGAATTCCTATGTACTAGGGGAGTTCAGGAAGTGTGGTATTTCCCTCTTGCCTTCCACAATGAATTTATATGAGCAAGTCTGAAAGGACCTATCAGTTTTGACGGAAAGGTATTTTCCCATAACTTCGAGAGTTAATTTACATACCACAATCGACATGGAAAAGCTTTACTTCCCCCTGAAGAAAGTTGTGCAACAGACTTTTATCACTCAAGAAAAATCCGTCAACCTTGGATGGGTTTGAATCCACAAACATCGGGTTCTGAGGCGAGTACTTTACCCCAAGATGTCAAGGTTAAGTACTAGATTGCTATGTTGGTGTGTATAGATACCTACAGTAGCCCACGGCTTTTTTGGTGCTGACTGACACCTCACAGCTGACTTCTGATAGTAAACATTTAGGTATATACCTCGATTTTGACCGTCAGAAGTGACAGCTGCTAAACACATGTTTTTGCAGATCATATGGTTCGGTGTAGGGCTACATAATTAGGTCTGGTAACTTTTCAAAGCTGCCGGTCAGCACCAAAGAAGCCATGGGGCTACTGTATATAGTATTATACACTTTGGGGGCAGAAACGCCAGCCCTTATTCATTGATGGCTGTGGTTCCAATAAGACGCTGATGATTACACACATCCAGATTAGACTCGGGCCTTAAAACTATGAGTGAAGAATGATCCTGAGCAGAGAATTAATCCTAGATAGCTCTGTGATAAAATAATGCTTAAGGTCCTGGATTCAATTTGTGTGTTTAGGTGTTATTTTTCAGCTCATTTAGATTAAATGAATTCTTTTCATATACCTGCAAACACATCCATACTAGATTTGATTTCTAACTTGTGTGTGTAAAGCTCAAATAAATCTAGGCTATTTATCTAGTCTTACAAGTAACTAAGTTGACTCACTGAGTCTTTGTGTAACAAACAAAGCTAAAAGCCCAGTTGGCCACACAAACTGTAGAGGCTTGTCCCATCTTGAGGTTAGCGTCCAAATGTTCAAAGCTATTGTCAGCAGCAGGTAAACCACACTGATAAACAATGTCAAGCCAAATCTATCATAGAGAAGTTCCACTAGTCCTGCCTGGAACAATAATTTGCACTCCTTTACCTTATAAATGTTTATATTTTTACAGTTAACAAGTCCTACATTAGCTCCAATAGTCCTGCTTTGAACAATAATATGCACTTCCTTAGCTACAAATGTTTATATCGTAACAGTTAAAAAGTCAGAAAAAACCCGCCAAAAAGTAGTTTCAATGCCAAACACTTTTGGCCAAATTGACTTTGGATTTTTTTAAATATAGTAATTGTTTTTTGTTTAACTCTTTTGGGTTATACACTCCTTGGGAAAGTGATTAAAAATGGTCAAATAAGCTTCTATGATGGCAGTGAGACCAACTGGCAACCCGCGGGTCAAATATGGCCCACTTCCACAGAAATTGTGGCCTTAACAGTGCCCTGGAGAAGATTTTGAAAGGAACCCTCTGTAACAGATGTCATCATTATCATATAATATATATATATTATCATATTGTATATCATCAATCAAATAAAAATACTTATTCAAAAAGGTCAAAATAGTAGAAAAATTTAAAAGACCCTACAAAACAAAAATAAAATGTTGTTATATGTAGGTCTATATTAGGTTGATGGGATGACAAAATATATAGCTTTGGCCCAGATTACAATCTGAGAGTCAGATTTGGCCCTTGGGACGAAAACTGTTGGAACACCCTGCTATAAGGTAGTGATGGGCACAATCGAGTAAAAATAATCGGGTAACTCGATTGTGTTGTGTAATCGGTTGTACTAGATTCTTCCTGGATTACTAGAGTAACTTTACTCAGACCTTGTTATTCTTTTATTTTCTCTTTTATTACCAGCTAAGTGAGAATCAACCTTATTGGCTGGACTGTTTAGCATGCTATCTCCAGTTAAAACACATATATATTGCCTTAGAGCTCATTTTTAACCAACAGTTTCCGCTGCTACGCAAAAATGACCCTTTATGGTTTAAATGTTTCACATGCATTTTAAATATAAAATACTCACAGATGTAAGGTATACAATCGAAAAGCATGCTAACTAAGTATATCACATTTTTGATTTATTTTAAAAGTACTCAATGAAAGTTACTAATTTTTTTTTACTTGGCACCATTGTTTCTACAATTGCATATAACAAAACAAATTATTATATTTCTTAATTTATTGATTATAATCTTTCCTTAGTAAAATATGATTATTTATAAATCGAAAATAATTAGATAAATTACGAATTAGAAGAAAATTAAAACAGTTTTCAATTTTAAAGAGGTACAATTATTATCAATTTATTTAACAGAAATGTAAAAAGAAAATATTATTTTATTATAAAGAGCACAACACATTTTTTTTTGGTAAGACACTTCTTAAAATGCATACTTTCATACTGAATGTACATGCAATGTAAAACCTGAAAATAAGGGGGTGGAGGTCACTGTCAGTGTCAACTGCCTAATACAGGAATAGATTACGGACTTGTTATTAGTATTGAATTCCATTGCAAGACTTTCGAGTAGTTGTCCAACCAATTGCCACAGGACGATTCAAGTACTGTAGATGATTCGCTAAAACTTACTCAAGTAATTTTACTCGATTACTCTATTGTGCCCATCACTACTCTAAGATATCCTTTTACTAATGCACCATATCATATTTACAGCTTTGTTTGAGAGACAAAGTCAACCAACCTTAGTTGGTAATACTGAGATCACGATCAACTTAACATTCACTTAAGGTTAACTTAACGTAAAGGACCTCGTGTTTTTAAATAGAAGCGATCAAGGTGCAGTTAACTTAACTTAATAGATGTCCTGGGAGGTCTTTCACATTAGATAAACATTACATGAAGGCCCGAATCATTATGGGATTGATGTCTACAGGGCTATTTAGTAATTCATTTATTAGTTTTATGATCAAGATTTACTCATAAGCTTCAGTCCTAGTGATCGAACATTGAAACAAAATAAATAAACTAAAATAGAAAAGCTAAATTGATTATATCGATAGAAAACAGTTCACAGATCAAATAGTATAAATCACAGATAAAAATACATACTCTATAATGAAGATGTTTGGCTCAAGTTTTTACGTTAAGTTACATGAATCGTGAACATATTTGTTCTCTTAAGATAAGTAAACCTTAAGTGAATGCTACATTAAGTTAAAGTTAAGGTGATCGTGATCAGCTGTGTATCAGCACATATTGGTAAATATGTATGGTAGGATTCTGGCAGAAAATAGCATTCTTACATTTGCAAAAAAGTTACTAAAACTACTTTCATTTATTTATACGCCAATTCATGTGAGTGCTTAAGTGTGTCAAGTTAAGATGTAGCCCACGTTGCAAAATAGTTTTGAATTCAAGAAGCAGACAGTGTCGTTAAATTATTATTATTATTATTATTATTATTATTATTAGCACCGCGTCTTACTACCCGTTCGGGTTATACGCACATACGCTAATGTGTAATAGTAGGGTGATTGTGAGATGAAATGAAGGACCTACAGTTTAACGTGGAATCCGAACCACGGTGGCGGCCTGGCATTCCACACATTCACAAGATGTCTTGTCAGAGGTGTAGGAAGGGTTCGGAAATCAGATAAATCTGTGCCGGGACCGAGAATTGAACCCCGGCCGCCAGCACAGAAGTCTGACACCTTACCCCTAGACCACCAGGTCACCGCCAGTGTCGTTAAAGAAAGTAAGCTTACATTTCCAATTTTTCTTTCCAATATGGACTAGTCATGTTCATTTGGTAAAATATATATGAATTAGGCCTGCACTATTTTAATTCTATTTAAAATATTTTTCTACTCATGGTTGAAAAAGATGCTTATTTTTATCTTTAGATAATTTACAACATAAGTTTTGAGGATTTTGAACCAATTTGGTGAAATAGGCTGACATTTGTGTGTGTGTGTGTGGGGGGGGGGGAGTACCAAATAGAACCGCGCAAGAACCGGTGTCTAACCTTGGTTTAGTAGAACGGAGTAAGAAGTAATAACCACTTTTATAACCTTCCCATTAAATTAACACTGAAAAAAATGCCTGTGCTACTTATTCAATACCAGACTTTTTCCTAAAATTATTTTAATGATGATAAACTAATAGTTTAAAAAGAATTGCTACAATCATAATTACTTTGGCTTAATGAATCTGAAACTTTTAACTAAACAACTTTATAAAATAATTGGAATTTAACGCTCACCTGGAAAGCATATGTTGAGAAGAAACTGAGTACCAGTACTATGACAGCAAATATAAGGCACACCACTTGTATTCTGTAAAAGAAATAGCCAATTAAAAATTTAAAGAAAATCTACTTATAAAGCATTTCTAAAATATAACTGACTACTTACTATACCATGCAATGGCTTATGAAATAGGAAATACATTTATGCCAAGTAAATATTGTAGGTGCTAAGGTATAACTAGAGATGTGTGGTGGAAAACTTTTGGTTTTGAAAAATGTTCAATTTATCTCAACGGGTAGTAAGACGCGGTGCTAAACAATAATATAATAATATATATATATAAAGGATGTTAACACCAGAAACATTGACAAATGAGTCACAAAAAAAAGCAATAAGAGAGATTCCAGTTCTCCTCTCATACTATCATCTCAACTACAGAGCTTGGTGGTTGAATCTGTCACTAGCTTTGAGTCTTTTGTAGACCAGCTAGGCCTATGTTGATATTTAAATATCATAATCAAAGCCTTTAAGAATACCAATAACAAGAGATACATTTTTTTAAACACTGTGTTGATGAAGAACACAGCTACTGATTGTGTATTCAGTAAATCCTTAGGGAAGAAATAATGGCCAGAGAGGTAAAAAGTGTATGCAAGAGGGAATGCACTGGAATGGACTCATAACATGCTTAATAATGTGGAACAGGAATACGACACGTTCCTAACTGACAAGCTGATGTTACGGAAAATAGATAGCAGGATAAGGAAAAAGGAAGCAGCTGCAATGAAGCAAAAGACTTATTAAAACTTTTTAAGTGATGTGTCCATTTGGAGTGTACTATACATTTGTTTAAAGTGTTTTGTTTTTATCATTTTAGTGTGTGAAATATATATGCTACAATATCTTGTTTTATTAATTATGCAAATTATCCATGGTTTTGGGTAATATGCAGCACTCGTCCCTTCCATTACCGCGGATAATCGGGAGTTAACTGTAGTTGTATGTACCCTAGCAGGCAACTGATACAAAGATCTACTAAATAACTATAAGTTATTTAAAAAAAATGTTGGTGGCCACATGGTCTAAGGCTGATATCGGCAAGATCATTGAGTCAGCTCAAATTACAAACCTATCATGAATCCCGTGATAACCCATTGTTTCTCTACTCTAATATTGATTTTGATTGTTTTCTCAATACTTATGTTCTCTCCTATCTAGAAATAAAATATAGAATGAATAAAATGTATATTTCCAAAGTAAGCTATCTACTTTTCTTATATAAATTATAAAGTTGCATATTGAATATAGATATTATGGAACATAAGAAATGCAGATACCATTGAATACTGGCTGGACGCCAAAGGCAGGGTGTTTCCTGTTCAATAAAATTTTGGATAGTGATGATTTTCATTTCCAATGTAGCATAGTTGAGATTAGAGATAGAATGATCTTCCGAAGATACAAAGATCTTCAAAAACACAAAGAGCAAATAAGTTAAAAATAAATCTTGAAACTGGTTCTAGTTTTTCAAACTTTGCTATTCTTCATGTAAACTTGGCTCCCAGATAATCAATTATATTGAGTTGTTTTTCAGACTCTAATTTTTTGTAATTAAAATCATTAACCACCTGTTTTAAGGAAGTGTTTAAAATCTCTACGATGAAAATCGGTTCCACAAAATGTAAATTTTCCTGAAAATGGTTAAACCACAAAAAACCATGTTTCTGATTTTTGTCCTTACCTTACAGTTACAACTTTATTCCATTTAAATGTAGTATCAAGAAGGAATGCAAAATATACTATCCATCCTGAATCATCCAGTTCTGGGTAGTAAATCATATCGATTTCTTTTTGAAAATCTTTTAATGGAGGAAACATATTTAAATCACCAAAGGACTTTTGCCTTTATTTAGTCGACCAACACCCTGTTAAGAAGTTTCTCTCTCAATTGACATTCTAGGCCTTTTGAAAACATTCTAAACAATCTCTATTTATAATGCCCAACTGCTGTAAACCAGGGCTGTGGAGTCGAAAGCAATTTTGGTTGTGGGTTGAGTCTGAGTCTAAAAATGTACTGACTCTGACTTAAAAAATATAAACTTATAATAATATTATAACGATAATTATGGTGAATATATTATTTTTATTTTAAATTTAATTTTCTTTAGGACCAATTTTGTAATTTGGATTGATAAATTAATCCAAATATAATTCACAAAGCCAAAGAAACTTTTCATGAAGTAGTGTATTGGAGAATTTTACTGCACTACATTTTTTTATTATATTCCATTCACGATAGGTACCTGGATGACAGTTCGAAAATCATATGTTTAGGTTTTGGGTTGCCAACACTTGTAAAAGATCACAGTTTTGTTATAAATGTAAAGATCTTTAATTACCTGTTATATATTACATTTAAAATAACATAAACTTAAGTTTTCTCATACTATTTTATATTTTTAAATAATTTCTTTTTATCCAACTAGAAACAATATTTTAAACATAAAAGTACTTATTTTTCTTTTTGGAACGTTACTGATTTTGTGTAATATAGTGCACACATCAATATCTTTTAATACAGGCATCGTATTTACTTGGAAATGAGAAAATTGTTGTCATATTTTTACATACAATAAATTATTTTATGATTATTTTATCATATTTTGAAATATTGAACTGAATAAAATATTTTCATCAACTGCGTGTCTGCATCATTGTAAAAAACTTGTTTACCGTTATGTTCAATCATATGGTTTGGATTCGTCAGCCACCATTTTGAAGCTATGTTCGTTAAAAGTTTTTGTGAAAGAGGTGTTAATATTTTTTTAAGGGAATAAAACTATAAATAAACTTTGTGTCAGACCTCAAATAAATATATAAATAATATTGGCTTAAATTACTGTGGTTAACTATCACATTAATATATTACCATCTGTTTTCATTACAGTGATCCAAAGTGATAGATGTCAGCTGTTGGCTTAGTGATATATTAGGGATTACTTCTAGTAACATATGTCTGTCAATTAACAAGAACCTTCTAGGGTTATGCTGGTTAATTTTTTAATAGATACCATTTCCTCAAGCATGTAATTCTTGAATTTGGCAAATATATATGCTCCTGTAGTTGTTCTGGTTATTGTATGATTTTAAAAAATTCCTCTTTACTTGAAAATCATTTAAGTTTGGTTTAACAAAAATGCTTAAGATGGGATGGAAGGGGATGCGAAAAAATGCCAGTGTTTTTGCAGTTTTTATGGTAAAACATTTTTTGAACCAAATAAATAAAATATTGCTCCAGTGCAAACATAGAGTTTAATTTTCTTCACACAGTGATATAAACAGTTGTTGAATATCTGTCATGAGTATGGTGTTACCATCTAATAAACTTTTTAAATGAAGATAAAAATTTGTTATTAAATTCCAGGACACGCTTGACAGATATTCAAGAAATTTTGAGGTTTCCATGTGAATAAAATTAAACTCTACCATGTGTTTGTACCGGCGTAATATTTTATTTATTTTAGCAAAAAATAAATGCTTTGCCATAAAAACTTCCAAAACACTGGTTTTTCTCACGTCCCATTCCATCCCACCTAGTTAAACTGTGCTAAAAATAGTATATGATTTATTCATCTGTAAAATTTTAGGAAATAAAAGGATTCTACATCTGCTTTAAGATTATTTAATTTTTTTACTTAGAACTGTGTCTTACTACCCATTCAGGTTATACGTTTAAGTACTAATTACACTAATGGATTAGAAATTGGGATGGTTGAATTTAGAGGAAGTGAACCCGCATTTGCGTGGAGGGAGAGTGGAAAACTGTTTAGGAAAACCACACCAAGTTCACCTGACCGAGATTCGAACCTCGATCTCCCGTCCTCGGCCGTCCAGCTCAACATGAAACTAGCGCATTAACCAACTACACCACCGAGGTGGGTAAAATACAAAAGCACCAGCCGGGTATCGAACCCGGGATCCCTTTGATTGTAGCCAGATGCACCGACCCATACACCACAGGTCCGGTTTGCCTTGTTATTTGAATAAATCTGTGGACATGAGCTCAAATGTATAACGTCACAGTGCATTCTGATAGTTGAACAGAATAAATAGCAGGTAATAATTTATTTCCTTTATTTGAATTTAGCAAATAGTTCTGCATCAGTTTCAGTAAAGGCCACCTTCACAAACTCACCATCAGTGAAAGGTTTTTTTTTCTTTATAACCAACATACAAAACTTTGAAAGAAGCAGCCCTAGCAGCAAACCATTCAAATGAAAGTCCAAGATTAACCATATAGAAAAAGGGCAGGTCCACAATGCTAATTTTTTTAAACAAAGCTAAGCTTTGTGAAACATCTTAGATCTGGTGTTTATGTCAGAGACTTGCACTTGCTGATCTATGGCTTGCATTTATCACTCTTTGTTCACTTATATGGCACATCACCACTAAGATGGGAACACAATAACATTAACAATTATGGTGGATCTAGGTTATATGAAAGAAAGTGATATATTTTCAAGTTTAGAAAAGACCTTAAGATCAACTTTGGTATGATGTTGTTTTCTTATGCGATCAAATGAAAATTGCCGGGAAATCGACTGTTTGCCGACCCCTGGTATACGTAAATCATCTTTCTTACAAAAGACTGGAGTGCCAATGACAAAACCAGAATTCAAATCCCACACGGGTGGACTCTGAATTATTATTTCATAATGATTTTCCACTATACCCTCATAAAAAATTTGGGTGGGTAGGCCTACACTTCCTTTAATTTCAACTTATAATAATACTTAGCACCATGTCTTTCTACACGTTTGGGTTATACACTCAAGTATTAATTACTATAATGGGTTATAAATTGGGAAGGTTGAATATAGAAGTGAACCTACATTTGCATGGAGGGATAATTAAAAATCATTTAGGAAAAACTAAACCCAGTTCACCCGAGCGAGATTTAAACCTCAATCTCCCCTTCTTCGGCAATCTAGCACAACACGAAACCGGCACGTTAGCTAACTACGCCACCGAGGCGGGTTAATTTCAACCTCTCTCATCCCTAACTTATTAGTGTTTTGTACACTATGTGTGTCCTGAGCAGGTAGTATAACTGGGTGACAAATTTAAAAAAATTAAAGAGAACAATGTTTTTAGTCTCTATTTAGATGCAAAAACCCCCACTATTCCTCATTTACTTTAAATAATGGTGCACCAAAGAGAAAAATAGTTCAATAAACTAAAAAATATATGTCAACTTACATGTACAAGACGAGAAGAACAACACTTTCTTTGCGTGCAAATTCTGCAAAAGAATTTATAAGGATATCAATTAGTAAAAGCAAAAACTGTGCTATTAAATTAGTGATATAGCGTGAAGTTGACAGACGCATGTTTAAAATATTTCCATTCTTAGGAATGCAGCAAATGTAATTAAAAGCAGTATTGAAAGATACTTAAGCGTAATAATTGCTATTTAATTTTTTGAGAAATATAAAAATACTTTGATATACAGTCAAGATAATATCTTTATTTTGGAATAGCATATTAACATTTTTAAAATAATTATATTAACATCACAAATAAATGTGTCGTTATGACAACCATTAAGGTTTACCACAACTTTAACGAAAATTTTAAAATTTTAGATGAAAATAATTATTTGATGTTTAGATAAAATTGTGTGTATACATAATATTTCAAAAATAAAAAGTATTAATGTAACTTCATTTAATATATTGGTTAGTCATTAAGACCTTTTGGATTTATAAGTATACCTATTAACGATAGTCAATTGTTTAAAGATTTCAGTTCATCAGTTGTAAATATTTCTTATTTCCGGCCATCGTTGTCTCACAATGAAGTGTGTATTTCTGATTTATTTCAATCCTAGATTATTGGTCGCATCTCATATTATATTGTGTGATAATATTGTTAAATAAATTAATGATTACATTCTTTTTTTTATTCCAGGATCGGTTTGTGCGCTTACAGTGGATACAAGATTTACCCAGGCCATGGAAAGACAATGGTTAAAGCTGATGGAAAGGTAAACTAATTTATTTATAGCATATTTACAATAAATTCTCATAATAAATATAATCATCTAGTAAAGAAAATGATTTCAAGAGTTATGGTAAATGGTAGGGGTGTTAAATGGTAAATTAAATGTCTTTTGGACTAGCTCCTATCTAACCTCACTTCTAAGGAAATGTCTAGTGAAGAAACTATAGGCTCAAGAATGCTAACGTTTCCTTTAAAATAGTGATTTTTTTACTTTCATTATTAATATCAAACACAAATTCAGCTACCCTTTTACGAAGCATTCGTTTCATAATCAAGATTAACACGCCTCAAGTGTAGCGCTTGCTAAATACAAGTCATAAACGACCAGAGATTACACCCGACTTAAATGGGCCTTTTTCACATACTATTTTAGGTAGGTGTCAACCTGTATGCTTACTTAGAATAGATGCCCCACATTTGAGGCGGAGATAAAATAAGTCTGACTTTGAAACTGTCTCACAAGACTAAGGCTGTATCTGAATAGTCTTCATCACGCACCGTCGACCCTTGACGTTCACTTGATAGTTGCATTGGCTATCACATTATCAAGTATAGATCTGTCCCAACAGTCACGAAGTGTGATGATGCACCCCTCATGCACCCTTGAGTCCAAGGGTGATGACAAGTCGCCCTTGACATGCCGTCGATGCGGTGTTTTGACCGACACTGTTTAATTTTTCGTCTGTTAGAGATATAGCTCGTAGAGTAATGTGATCTGTGATAGCATATGTTAAATATACTGGTTGTGTTGATAATTTGGATAGTTTGTCATGTCCAGTGAAAAGACACCAAAAATCTGTAAGTAGCCTAAGATATTAAAGGGTGTGGAGAGGTTAGTTTGCTGTCCAAATAGTCTGTTGCAGTCTTCAATCTAAGTGTGTGGCAAGTGTAAAGTCGTCAAGTCAAGTGTAGGCCTACTGACTATTCGGATACAGCCTAAGTATTAAATTAATAATTTATAATTAATTTGCTTGGCCCACCCATTTAACAGGGTATTGCAACACTCTAAAGCAGCAGTTCTA
Organism: Timema cristinae; assembly: GCA_039000515.1. Classification (NCBI taxonomy): domain Eukaryota; kingdom Metazoa; phylum Arthropoda; class Insecta; order Phasmatodea; family Timematidae; genus Timema; species Timema cristinae. The sequence continues at coordinate 49,047,692 of JBCFYV010011164.1, forward strand.
AAATTGGTACGCAGAACTTCTCAAGGTGGTGTGCAAGAAGACACAATACTAACATTTCCCCCTCAATTTGAGGAACTTATTTGTGTATAGTAACACCAATGTTCTACACCAAACACACCTGCTAGTCGGACTTGCTACTATGCAATCGCAAGCATACCAGTAATTACACTTTCACTTGATATTAAATAGCCTGTCTGCCATGAGTGATATGCAAAAAAAAAGTTTGAGAACCACTGCTCTAAAGTCTATAGCAACCACGCCAATCTTGCAAATAGGTCTGCTATTTCTTTACACCCAACACAGATTCTCATACATTTTATTTAATCATCTTAAATATATACTCAGTTATTAACTATGCTACTATGTGTTGAATTAATAGCTATACATAATTCCTGGCTAAAAAACCTTATTGATTAAAACTCGCCTCGGTGGCGTGGGTTTGGCTAACGCGCTTGTGTCGTGTCATGTCTATTGAAAATGAATTAAAATACAATTTTGGGTAATATATTTAGAGTTATTTCCATCCAAAGTTGTCATGCATGCATTTTGTGTGTATCATTTGGCAAGAAATAGTAGAGCTATTGGGAATAAAGTTTAAGCACCTTAAGATACCAAATCATACCAAATAATTTTAAAGGTGTTAATATAATTAAACTTATAAGTAAATATTGAATTCACTGATACTAAAACTAGTTTTGGCTAATATTTAGACAACTCAATTAAACCTAAGCCCAAACATAAACATAATTATACTAACCGGTTATTTGAGTGAGATTATAATTTATTAATGAATGGAACGGTAGCAAAGTTAGCGAAAGTTTAGGTTAAGCTAGGTAAGAAAGAAACTTTGAAATATATGTAAAGTACATTCACCACCTAAGTTTACTTGGATGACGGCTCACAAAGGTACTATAAATAGTCCTTAATGCATCCCTATGTCAACAACTGACATTTCACTTTGTACAACTGTAATTAAAACATGTTGCTTATAATTCTCCAAACTTGTACATGTAAGACCTTTAGAGGAGGCCTAAACTTTAGGTGTAACAAAGGTTGCAAAAGAAAATTTTTAACAAAAATAAAAGCAAATGTTTCATGAAATTAGAGCTTTGTTGAAATTGTTATTCTACATGAAGTTTATTGCACAATTTTTTTTCTCTAACGACAAACACCACAAAGCATAAAAATCAATTTTGATCTGGTATTAAAATTTGTTGTTGTGTGCAGCACAACCTGTTTGTGCATGAACATTTTTATGATTTCAACTATATTATCTTTTTACACAATTTGTCCAAACCTCAAAACCTGGATAAACTATTAACCATAACCATGCATTAGCTATTTTAGAAACATTGTTAGTAGAATAATGGTGACCTGGTGGTCTAGGGGTAAGGTGTCAGACTTTGTGCTGGCGGCCGGTGTTCAATCCTCTGTCCCGGAACAGATTTATCTGATATCCAAACCCTTCCTACACCTATGACAAGATATCTTGTGAATGTGTGGAATGCCAGGCCGCCACCGTGGTTCAGATTCCACGCTAAACTGTAGGTCCTTCATTTCATCTCACAATCACCCTACCATTACACATTAGCGTAAGTGCGTATAACCCGAACGGGTAGTAAGACGCGGTGATAATAATAATAATTAGTAGAATAAGATAATGATATTTATAAGGAACATACTTGGTAAAATGACAATTGGTTAATTATTTGTTACACTTCAGAGTCAATTAACATAAAGAGAAAACAGGGGGAGGGGGGTAATAAAGGGGAGATAATTAAAACATAAAAAGTATATGCAGTCAAGTAAGAATATGAATTGATGGAAGTAATAAATAAATTATTCAAGGTTAAAAATTGATATCAGGAATCTAATCACATGTAATTAAATAAATTATTCACCTAAGTGTCACTTAAAAATTGATCAAGAGCAACTTTAATTAATAATAATCAGGAAAAAAGAGTAGTTGAACAAGATTCCTAAAAAATGAAATTATTAAATTTTTTTCTTAGAATTATATCAAAAACAAGAATTGTAAATAGTTAAGTGACAAACTAGAGTTTTAACACAAATAACAATAAATTACCAGTTTGCTAGAATTTAGGAAACGGTCAACAAAGGCAAAAATGCATATAAATGAATTTATTAATTAACTATTGATATGACAGTAATTATACATTTAAGATTCCATAATTATTTTCTTAAGAGTCACTTATAAACAGATCAAAAGAAATTTGAATTTAAAAGTAAGAAACTAATATTTTAAAATTCTTTGAGAAATTATCAAAATAGAAGTTGTAAATAGTTAAACTGAACAGGAGTGTTGTTAAAAGGCATTCACAAGCTAAGTTTACCTGGATGACAGCTCGAAATGTTACTAGAAGTAATCCCTAATATATCACTACGCCAACAGCTGACATCTATCACTTTGGATGACTATAATGAAAACAGATGGTAATATATTAATGTGATAGTTAACCACAGTAATCTAAGCCAATATTATTTATATATTTATTTGAGGTCTGACACAAAGTTTATTTATAGTTTTATTCCCCTTAAAAAAATATTAACACCACTTTCACAAAAACTTTTAACGAACATAGCTTCAAAATGGTGGCTGACGAATCTAAACCATATGATTGAACATAACGATAAACAAGTTTTTTACAATGATGCAGACACGCAGTTTATGAAAATATTTTATTCAGTTCAATATTTCAAAATATGATAAAATAATCATTAAATAATTTATTGTATGTAAAAATATGACAACAATTTTCTCATTTCCAAGTAAATACGATGCCTGTATTAAAAGATATTGATGTGTGCACTATATTACACAAAATCAGTAACGTTCCAAAAAGAAAAATAAGTACTTTTTATGTTTAAAATATTGTTTCTAGTTGGATAAAAAGAAATTATTTAAAAAAATAAAATAGTATGAGAAAACTTAAGTTTATGTTATTTTAAATGTAATATATAACAGGTAATTAAAGATCTTTACATTTATAACAAAACTGTGATATTTTACAAGTGTTGGCAACCCAAAACCTAAACATATTATTTTCGAACTGTCATCCAGGTAAAAACCTATTGTGAACGGAATATACATGTGATATTTACATGAGATCAATTTAATAAAATCTAAGAACAGTCAACAAGGACAGTTATGCATTTACATACAATGATAAGAATAATCAATGTGATTAATAATAAGTTGGTATTGACTAATTACAAGAATGATAATTTAATAAAATCAAGGAAGTAAATAACAAGAATTGAAAAACACTGTAAACATATTAATGGGTAACTAAATAAGAAATATGTTAAAATTGAAATTAAAATTTTCCTGATAACATAGCAACACAATTAAAAGATGTTAATGTTCAGAGCTTATCAGGTCAAGGGGTTACAACTATATTAACCAAAGAGATAATTAATAATTAGCAGGAAGTTGACCAAATCAGTCAACGTGGTTTTTATATAATCAATATTACAAGTTTATTGGATATAATAAAATGTATGTAATTAAGAATTGTAAACGGGAAAATATTTGAAATGATACTTGAATGGTGTATTACAAAAGATGTTCCTTAACTGTAATTTAATTCCACTCCTTATACACTTGTACTGTCTTTAGGCTGATTGATTTATGACATGTTTCGGCGTGCATTACGCCATCCTCATGGTGGGGTTGAGTTGTTGTTCCTGATTGTTATCTGTGATTGCATTGTGTTAATAACGGGAACAACTCAACCCCACCATTAGGACCTGAGGATGGTGTAATGAACGTCGAAACATGTTGTCAATCAATCAGCCTAGAGGGGATAAAAATGTCTTAAGGATTGGAATTAAATCACAGTTAAGGAACGTCTTTTGTAATACACCATTCAAATATCATTTCAAGTATTTTCCCGTTTAAACTTCTTAATTACATCCATTCTATTATATTTGATAAACTTATAATATTGATTATATAAAAACCACGTTGATTGAGCTGGTCGACATTCCTGCTAATTATCAACTATCTAATTAATTATCTCTTTGGTTAATATAGTTATAACCCCTTGACCTGATAACAAGCTCTAAACTTTTAACAAGTTTCTTATATAGTTACCCATTAATATGTTTACATTGTGTATCAGTCCTTGTTATTTATTTCTTAGATTTTATTAAATTATCATTCTTGTAATTAGTCAATACCAACTTATTATTAATCACATTGATTATTCTTATCATTGTATGTAAATGCATAATTGCCCTTGTTGACTGTTCTTAGATTTTATTAAATTGACGGGTGACCTGATGGTCTAGGGGTAAGGTGTTAGACTTCTGTGCTGGGGTGCGGGGCTCAATTCCCGGTCTCGTCACAGATTTATCTGATTACCAGACCCTTCCTTCACCTCTGACAAGACGTGTATTAATCACAACTTGTGAATGTGGGGAATGCCAGGCCTCCACCATGGCTCGGATTCCACGTTAAACTGTAGGTCCTTCATTTCATCTAACAATCATCCTACCATTACACATTAGCTTAAGTGCGTATAACCCAAAAGGGTAGTAAGACATGGTGCTGCCAATAATAATAATAATAATAAAAAAATTGAGCTCATGTAACAACACTCCTGTTCATTTTAACTATTTACAACTTCTATTTTGATAATTTCTCAAAAGAATTTTAAAAATATCATTTCTTTAACTGAACCCTGTTCACCTATTGGTTTCCTACTTTTAAATTCAAATTCTAAGTGACACTTAGGTGAATACTTTATGTACTTAAATGTGATTAAATTCTCGATATATCAATTTTTAACCTTGAATGATTAATTATTTATTACTTTATCAATTCATATTCTTAATTGACTGCATATACTTTTTATGTTTTAATTATTTCCCCTTTATTAAACCCTCCCTGGTTTTCTTTTTCATTTCTTAATGTTAATTGACTCTGAAGTGTAACAAATAATATTAACCAATTGTCATTTTACCAAGTACGTTCCTTATAATTTTCATTCTTACTTCTCCTTACTACAATTAAAATGAATTTAACTAATAGAATCAGATAATAGTAACCTATGACCCAAACTCTTAAGAAAAATTACGGAAACAGAAATTATACTTTCACACTTAATTTATTAAAATGGTTTCTTTTAGCTGTCTAATTTTTAACTCTAATGTCAATCACCAGATTTTATATAGTTAATATTTTTGTATTGTGGTTGCAGACATTCACATTTTTGAATGCAAAATGTGAGTCCTCCCATCTAATGAAGAGGAATCCTCGTAAGGTGACATGGACAGTACTTTACAGGTGAGTTTAGTAACTTACATTTAGATTTAAAAATACTGTTCCATCTATTGAGGTTATGTGAATAGAGCACTGGGCTAAATCATGGTTTAAATTAGGAGGGATAGCCAGCACACTTACCTTGGTGATACTGGAGTAGAAATTGTTTAGATATAACATTAAAAAACACACATTTTTAAGGCATTTCACTGTCATGAACACCTTCATCAGGTCAAAGAGTAGACTGATGCTTTTGGTTGAACTGTAAGGTTGACGTCTGCTTCATACCAGTGACCATGGTGTTATTTATTTATAGGTATTTTAATTTTTTACAAAATTATGTTGATGATGTGAATATAATATATTAACATTTACTTAACTGTTTTTGATCAATGCTTATGTTGTGTTAGTTAAATTACTAGCATTGTTAAAATTATCAAATATTGAAAATGTAATATTTAGTAAGATAAATTTAAATTGTTTGATAGTTTATTGTAGTTTTATCCTTCTTTCGAAATTTTTCGAATATATGAAGGTTATTGTAGATGTCAAAGCTGAAGGAGGTTTGACCTTCGACTTTAACTTTTCGAAGCTTGTCACACCATTATCATTTAAAAATATACTTAATTTAACATAAAGTGCCTAAATATTATTCAAACCAGAATGGGCTACTGTGAAGTTGGCCCCGCTCCCCCCAAAGTAAACATACTATTTGTGGACTTAAAAAAAAAAATTGTATAACAACCTGGAACAAACGATTGCAATAAAAAAAAAAGGTTAAAGGTTAGAAAGGGGTGCCATGTAGTAAGCCCCTCGCGGGTAAACAAAGTGGCAAAGTCACGCCTCATTTGTGCAAGAACAAATACACAACAAAATAAACTTTTTGTGGAACAATCCAGAACAAACAATTGCAGTTTTCCAACCTGAGGGAGGAGGGCGGGGCTTTCTGTGAAGTTGCCCCCCATGTATACATACCATTTGTGAGTTTATCAAAACAGAACAAACGAAAATTTCTGTGGAGCAATCCGGAACAAACGAGAACAAACTATTACAACCATAAAAACATGATTTTTTAAAAGTGGGGAGCTACCATGAAGTTAGCCCCTCATGAGTAAACAAAGTGTCACAAGTCCATGTCTCATTTGTGCAAGAAAAAAGACTGAACAAACAAAATATTTTGCAGAACTATCAAAACCATAAAAATGTCAGATATGTAACGAAGAAAAAAACTACTGAAGACTGTATTTTAATTTTTTCAAGCTAATAAACACATCCTAACCCTTGCTACTCTGATGATTCAATACTGATCAACCAACAAAATTATCAAACCATAAGTCCAAACATTTGACTTAAAGTATCAGCCTACGTCATGTATCCATGCGAAGCTCGAGAGTTGCCAGTGGTAGTAATGCCTTTAATAGACTTGTCATAAAGTGGTGAACCTTAATGTTCAACTTACATATTTTACCAGCATAGGCTTATGATCAACATTGGTTGAGTTGGAACGTTTTTAATTTGTAGTGGCAACACTGCTTCCAGGTAGAGTACAGTAATTTCACTTTAGAAATAATTAAATTTCATTCAAAGTTCATTAGATTCTACATTTTAGAATGTTTTTTGGTCTTTTATTTTAAAAGGTATGTTATTTCAAGTTTATTAGCAACTAGGTGTGATTAAACAATTTAGGTTATAATACATGTGAGATGTAATACATACCTTATTTGTCTATCCAAAATCTCGTTAAAGAATGTTAAATGTTTTCAATAAGCACAGTCATAAACCTTATATGGTAATGATTGTGGTACAAATAGGTGTGTGCACAGGAATGCGCACATGTGCGATATTTTGAGCAATAACAAACTAGAACTTAAATAAGATTGTGAAATTTACATATATTGTTTAGAAATAGTTAAAAAGCCTATTTAAAACACGTAATTTCATAAATTTTATGTTTAAGTCAAAACTACAAAAATATACGAGAAGATAATGTAAAAGAGAAATAAAATTAGAGTAACAGCACAGATTTAGGAAACAGAGGTCTACAATGGAGTTGATTATTGCTAAATACAACACTTAGAAATAAGATATGAATTTGGGAAAAATGTAGTAATGGTATATATGAATGTAGAGAAGGGCATATGAAAGTGGGGATAGAAATAAAATTTGTAAAGTGATAGAGGGGCCAGAAGTGGAAAGAGGAGTTGTAATGAGGGAAAAGCATGTATGAGAATAATATGAGTTGTGTTAAGACACAGCGGGAGGACAAAGTGGCTCCAAATAAAAATGGAGTGAAGAAGGGGAGTGCTCTCTCACCATTACTATTTGTAATGATAATGAAAATGATCATGAACAAAGTGGCAGGAAAACTTGGTGAGAAAAGAATGAAAGGCATGGTGTTTGCTGAAGAGTTAATGGAATAGAACAAGGAAGTGAAAAAGTATGGAATTAAATTTAGCATGGCAAAGTGTAAAGTGATTGTGAGGAAAGGACTTGTAAAGCTATAAAGTTGGATGGAGTATAGCTCAGAAAATTACAGAACGTAAAATATCTTGAAGTGTGATGTGGAAGTAGAGAGGATCTAATTAGAAGAGGACAGCAGGGAGAGTTGTTCTATAGGTGTGTAAAAGACCTTCAATGGAGAAAATAAGTGTTGCAAGGGTGGTTTTATTTTACCAACTGTCACACATGCAGCAGAAACATGGACATTGAATCTAAGAGAGACTACGAAATTGGAGGCCATGGGAATGAAGTTATACTGGAAATATTTGGGCTACACGGAGTTTATGAGATAGTGGAGGTATGTAGATAGAATGGAAAAGAGAAAATTATGGAAATTAAGTATGTAGTAAAAAATACCATAAGTGTGGCCAAGAAAGAGATGGGGGAGCAGCTAATAAAAAATTGTTCGGGTGAGAGGAGAATGGAAGCAATTAAAGAAGAAAGAATGGTGGGAGGATAGAGGAAGATAATTTTACTAAACTGACTGGTGGTGATGATAAAGAAGACAAATAAGATTTACACACCATTTTTATAAAGTCAAAATGGGGATGATGCAAGAAATTCTAAATCATATATGTAAATTTCACATTTCTATATAAATTTTCTTTTGTTTTTGCCTAAAATATCATACATACCAATTGACTTATTTTAAAGTATCTTATAATTGTATAAACAACATTATTTGACATGGTTAATGAAGCATGTAATGAGAATGGAAGAAAAGAGGATGCCAAAGAAAATTATGGAAATGAAGTAAATAGGAAAAGACTGCAAAGAAGGCCAAGAAAGCGATGGGGAGAAGAATGGTAGAAGGATAAAGGAAGATGGTGGTATTTTACTAAACTCACCCGGCCACAGACTGGAAACAATTGATGAATGAGTTTAAATATTTAAGAACAATTTTAACTATCAAAAACATAGTAGAATGGAAATTATAAAAAAGAATACAGTCTGGTCAATTCATGCTATTACTCTGTCAGTAAGTTGTTAACATCTCACCTGCTGTCAAGCAATATAAAACTCAGAATATACAAAACCATAGTTTTACACACTGTTCTCTATGGTTGTGAAATGTGATCTTTTATCCTCCACATTGAAAATAAATTTAAGGTGTTAAGAAAACAAAGTGTTTAAGAAAATGAAGATAATGGGGAGTGGTGAAAGTTAAGTGATGATGAGTTAAATATCTTGTAATCATGACATGACATTGTCAGGATAGTCAAGTCTTGTAGATTATAGTGGGCAGGGTATGCAGCATGATTGGAAGAATCTAGAACCATGTTCAGGGTATTGACTGGTAAACCAATGGGAAGAGACAGCATTAGGAAGATCTAGATGCAGCTCTTTGGGGTGATAACATTAGAATTGACCTGAAAGAGAAAGGGTGTAATGAGGTGGACTTGAACTAGTACAAGATAAGAATTGAGGGTGTACTTTTATAAGAGCAAGTTATGAACTTTTGAGCTCATAGGGGGTCACCCATAAACCACCTATTGCTTTGAGGAGAGTAAAAGGGGCAGCTCTAATATTTACATGTTGTTACATGACTGGAGAATGAGGGGGTAAAAAGGTAAGAAAAAAGCATTATGTGGCTAATGGATGACCTCTAATTAGGGATGTGGTACCGAAAGAAAAGTATCAATATCATACAAGTATCGATAAAAGTAAGTATCGGTATTGAAACATGCACATTTTTCTGCTTCGTCTGCTTGGGGCACTCTTGAGTTGACTACAAAAGCTTATTTTGTTTAGCTCTTATGATCGTGCTCATCGATAACCGGGTAGTAGACTGGTTGCCACTCGCCCTGTGGACTGGTCAGGCATCAGGTTGTATTGCAAAGAGGAAAGAGCAGCTATGAATTATGATGAGCTAAAAGAGATTGAATGCTAAAGTTGCTTCTTACTTGTCATGCAGAAAATCAGTGAGAATTTAGAACTAGTGTCATTTGTTCTTCCTCCACAGTCCACCCTAGTAAACATACAATCCTAACATTAGTGAAGATAACAAAAAAGTTGTTTCTTTCGATACTGGAAGGTGAGAACTAATATCAGTAAAAGTATCAATACTTTTTTCACATCCCTACCCCTAATGCCTGGAGTAAGTATAATGTTATGTATAGTGACTGTTTTCTATATTATATGCCAATTCACATATTTCTTTGTCTTATTAAATTTATTTCCATTAAATTTTCTGATTGAATGTATTCGCTTAACAATTCTTGCTCTAACTGAATTGGGCTAATTTGCTTGGGAAAGAAGGGAGAAATTTAGAGGAATTGTAGCTGTATTTAGGCAGAATGTTTGATAAAATAAATTAAAGGAAGTGATGGTGAATTTGACAATGGGCGACTGCATCTTGGAGAGTAGGTGGATGTATGTGGACTATTGTAAATAATGAAGTAATATCGAAAGAGGCAAAGATGGCAGTACATAAAAGTATGTTAAAGCCAACATTGTTGTATGGATGAGAAGAGTGAGTTTGTCAGGAGAAACACAAGAGCAAGGTGAATGCAATTGGAATGAGATATTTAAGAAATATTGGTTGGAAAACTTGTATGGACAGTGTCAACTGAATGGGTGCTGAAGGAGTGTGTTTTGAAAGAGAAACCAAAAGGTAAATGTGAAAGAGGTTTCTTACGTTGGTTTGGGCATGTTGAGAGGATGAGTGTGGATCAAACGACGAAGCAAATATATGAAGGTAGAGTGTGTGGATAGCAAGGAAGTCGTGGGCCATGTAAGACATGGTTAAATGTTTAGATGAATGTGTGAAAAAAAGACATTAAGAACTTTTAACAATAAGAGAGAATGTATAGCTCGGTGTATGGATGTTGAAGTGAAGGGAGTATACAAGGATAGGGATGTGTGGAAAAAGTTAGTGAGGATGGCTTAAGCACGGAGTAGTTGTATTTTGAGCTATATGCACAGTTCCTTGCCCACTTCGCAAGGGAATGGGGTGATTAGGTATCTATGTAAGTATGTTTGCTGGGAGGATAAATGCCAAACCCTTTAGGAAAAATTACCCTCGGCACACCCGTTCTGGATTTGAACCTCACTCCTATCGGCAGTCCATTCATTGTGAGAGTGACACCTTAAACCATTCAACCACCAAAGAGTGTATTGAATAGTTTTATCTCAAATATCTTATATGTGTGGAATATAATAAAGCAATTTTAATTTGGTAGCGAGTTGCACTCTGTGTCAGTCCAGTCTATGGTCTGGTTCAATTTGAATACTTGCAACAGAAACACAGGTTGTGGCCAGCCAACCTATTCCCTGGACCTTGCCTTTCCTAGAGGTCCGGTTCATTATGGCTGATTCATTTGTATAGCTTTAGTATACTCAAACAATTATTTTCTTTTAAGAATAATTGTCTTAGGCTGAAACCAAACTTTGTAAATGGCAATATTGCATATAATCTTAATGTTTTAATATTTTCTATTATAGGCGCAAACACAAGAAGGGTCAGGAGGAAGAGCAAGCCAAGAAGCGAACGCGTCGCACCCAGAAGTTCCAGCGTGCTATTGTGGGCGCATCACTCACTGATATCATGGCCAAAAGGAACATGAAACCTGAAGTCAGGAAGGCGCAAAGAGAGCAGGCTATAAGGTAAACTCGCTCGACAGATATAATGGTTCAAGTTTTAATACTTGGCAACATATTATTTTCTCTGGAATGATTGCCATTTTAGGTGTATCATCATATAATTGTTTTAAGGGTGGCGGGTACAATGTTAGCAAGCTTTCTCCCCCTCCATGCCACACTATTAATGAATAATTAGTTTTTCATTACTTCTCTCCAGTTCTTGTTTCTTATTGCCACATCAATGACGATTATGTCGATCCATTATTAGTAGGGTTGTTATAATCTCCCCACCAACTCCAAAGAAAATCTGGATTTTAACTAAACAAAAAAAACCACTTAATATATTTTGCATACAAAGGAATTGTCTGATAAATTTTTGAAAATGTTTAGTCATTTTGTTGAAAATGCTTTGGTTCAAACCCAATGGTGTTATATACAAATTTTGAAATTACAGATTTTATACAATAGACTAAGCTATAAAATATGTTTTTAATTGGTTGAACAAAATAATATGTTCATCTAGCAACTCACTTGGTATGATATAATTTTAAGTTACTAACACTGTATTAATGTTAGCCCTTAGAAATAATGCTTTACAAAAAAGCATATGAGATAACAAAAGTTAGTTTTTACCTTTTATCTTTAACTTTAAGTAAAGAAAGCAACCAATCAATTTTGCAGCTGGCTAGTCAGTAATTTGATGCATGGTCTCCTTTCTCCTTCCACCTCTTGCTATTCCTTCTACATATTTTTTTACCTGCTAGCTTATACAGTATTGTTGCCAATAATTACATTGTTGCATTATTGTTTTCTTTTATTATATCTCTTATTACTCCTTTAATAACTATATTAAAATTAAAATGTTTCTCTGGATCTCAAGTAGTTAATATTATAATTATTGATGTAATCAAATAACAAACATAATATATTTAATTAAACCACAATACAACCTAATTTCTTTGAATAACTTGGTTCTTTTTCCGGCCCTGTCTATTAGTCACTTCTTCCAGCCACCTCTTTACCACCTGTCCTTTCAAAAATTGTGCAACAACAAAATTCTATGTGATTTTAGTGCATAAAGTTGTATAAATAAACACACACAAAAATTTCAAATCATAAAACAATCAACAAAAACTATTCCAACTTTGATTCTGCATTGTATTAAAAAGTATACTTGGCTCACCTTTATAATCTGAATAGCTTTACTGATAATGGAAAAATAGACATAGTAACTAAAGGTTAAAATACTTCCTCTAATACATTCCGTTGTGTTAAATTAATGGTCTGGGGACTGAATGTTTGGTTCTTCCTTTAATCCATGTTGGGGTCTGAACCACTAATACGGTGTATTAAAGATATACTTCAAAATTTTAATATTCTTTAAAAATTATTATCCTTAAGGATTCCCATCCATAGTTTTTTATGTTTAGATAAGAATAACATGGACGCTATAGATCCAAGTCTGCAATTAGTAATAAAATATAGCCAAATAATAGTTTAAAGTAAGAAATTCCATTCACTACTAGAGTGTTGGTAACTGACACTGATTGATTTGGTAGCGAGTTGCACTCTGTGTCAGTCCAGTCTATGGTCTGGTTCAATTTGAATACTCGCAACAGAAACACAGGTTGTGGCCAGCCAACCTATTCCCTGGACCTTGCGTTTCCTGGAGGTCCGGCTTATTATGGCTGATACATTTGCTAGAATTTGACCTTGGTGGTCTTGAGATAAAGTGCTCGCCTCAAGACCCGATGTTTGTGTGATCAAACCCAGCCAGGGTCATTGGATTTTTCTTTAGTGATAAAAATCTGTAGCGTAACCTCCTTCAGAGGGGAGGTAAAGCCGTTGGTCCAGTGTCGATTGTGGCATGTAAAAGAACCTTAAAGGTATGGGAAAATATACCTTTCCCAGCATAATTAGTAGGCCCTTTTGCTCTCTCTTATAAAAATTCTTGTATGCTGGTATAATCATAAAGTTTAGAAAGTGAACCTTAAATAGTTAGTTTCCTCCCCCCCTTTTCTCAGTCTTGCTTTTGACTTCCAGGTAAAATCATAGAAAAAGGTCCTTTACATTGAAAATACTAAAATATCCAAGAAAATGACCGAAAAACTTTAAAATATATCATATTGCAGAAATATGCCCTAACAAATCTACTGAAATCAGCTTAGTATCCGATGAAACAATTAGTATACACTTTAACAACATTCTAGGTTTACCAAAATAATTATGCAAAACCATAAAAATCTTGTAATTTTTTCGAATCTGAATAATGTACATTTGCCAAGGGTGCAGCCAGAACATGTGTGATTTTCTATTTGTTGTATACTTTTCTACTCATAAAGTTAACCATCATTATTGAACATTCATAATATTAATATAAAAAAATGCTATGAGGGCCTCAGCATGTATTTTTTCTAGTCCAAGGGCTTCTTTGGACCAATCTATTTGGAAACCTCTGACTTGTAGGGAGGTTAGAGAGAATTGGGGGTCAAATCTGAGGCTTTCGAGTGTAGGCAGTGTTGCCAATATTGTAATAAATAATGTTAACTACTTTGGAAAAGTGATTTAAATTTTTTTAAATCTTCAATTACATAATTTTTTTTACGTATTTTCCTTATTGTTCCACACCCCTTCGTGACCCCCCAGGTTGAGAACCACTGCTATACAATGTTAATCTTTTCAGGTTAGTCTTCATGTCAAACCTAATTTAATAATCTTTATTAAATCACCCCATATTACAAGAATGTTGGAATTATTGCTTCATAGTAGAAGAAAAAGCAGGGAATTTTGCACCTGTGGCAAACAAATTTGTTTTCTATAATAGGTACGTGTTGACTAACCCCTGTTTCTGTACGACAATGTAATCACAAGACGCCCAGCAGAAAAGGGTTAACTTTCAAGTCGCTCATACTCAATCTGGCACTTTTGTCGCTTAATGTCGCCTGAAACCAGATGCAAAAGACAACATTTTTAATGCCATCATTGAACTTGAATAATTTATGCGTCAAGATAAACTACAAGACAAGATCACTAATGTTTTCCAAAGTATTATCATTTAACAGGGTTCCTACGCTCTGGAAAGTCAGGGAAAGTCAGGGAAAAAAATAATAGTCAGGGAAAGTCAGGGAAGCTTTAAAAAGGTCAGGGAAAGTCAGGGAAATGACAATTCATGTCTTCATGTCACACTTAGAAAAAACAAAGAAAATATTTTTTCTATTTACTGCGTCATAAGCCACTGCCCCAATGAAGAAAGCTGAGGGGCACTTACCATGCTCAAACTTGCCCTAACACAAGTTTTGGTAGCATTTTATTTCAGAATGTGAACGCAGAGGTCTCCTAACCTGCACATGACAATTCTTTTAACTTTAGTGATCACTTGTTTTTGTTCTTGTTCAAGGTTTGTCATCGTTATAGTTTGATACAGTGCACCAGGACTGATTAGACTACACCAGCAATGTCTAACAAAAAAACCGTTTTTAACCAGCTCTGGCTAAGCCCAGACCATTTTCCTGAATTCTCATACTGGATAAGTGGTGTTGAAAGTAATAAGCTGCAGGCATTTTGTAAAGTGTGCAAAAATTTATAAACTTAAGTAATATGGGAAAGCAAGCATTAGCTTCCCATGCAAAAGGACCAACTCATATCAAAACTCTTGAAACTTTGACAAATCAACGCTCTCTGTTGACTTTTTTTTCAAAAAAGTCAAGTGATTCAGGTTCATCGAGCTCCCCAGTTTCAAGAGAATCTCTGGCACACAAAGACATTCTACCTAGTGATGATTCTACTGGTTGCTCTAAGAGTTTTTCTGTTTCATCGAAAATCGTAACGTCGCAGAAGGAAGCTGTTGCTAAAAGTGAAATTAGTGTAGTGCCTCAAAGAAACCATAACACTTTTGTTATAAAAGATGATATAACTAAGGCGGAAGTCATTTGGGCTATGCAAGTTGTTGACAAAAAAATGTCTTTCAATTCGTGCAATAATTTAAGTACAATTTTTCAATTGATGTTTCCCGAGTGTTCCATTGCCAATGCCTTTACCCTTGGTGGAGACAAGGCTGCATACTTCATTGTGCATGGCTTGGCTCCATTCTTTCATAATAATTTACTGGACCGCCTAAAATCATGTAACAACTTTGTAATTTGTTTTGATGAGGCATTGAATAAAGTTATTCAAAGAGGACAGATGGACATTGTAATTAGATTCTGGGACAAGGAAAATCATAAAGTCATCAGTCGTTACTTAAACAGTGTGTTTTTCGATAGGAGCACTGCTGAAGAATTACTGAAGCATTTTCTGGATGGTATTTCTCCTCTTCCACTCTCTAAGTTGATACAAGTGTCAATGGATGGCCCAAATGTCAATTTAAAGTTTATAACACTTCTTCAGGAACACCTCAAATCTGTAACAGACAATGAAGTATGTAGTTTGCTAAATCTGGGAACATGTGGGCTTCATGTTGTTCATGGTTCCTTGAGAACAGGAGTAGAGTCTGTTGATTGGGATATAAGTAGCTTATTACGTCACATGTACTACCTGTTCACTGACTCTCCAGCTCGTCGAGCATTGTTCACCCAGTTGACAGGGTGTACAACTTTTCCATTGAAGTTCTGTGGTGTGCGTTGGTTAGAGAATGCGAAGTGCTTTCAAAGGGCATTACAAATTTGGGACCATGTTATTAAGTTTCTCAAAGAAGCAAAACTTTCTAAAACAAAACCTGTAGAGACACTGAAAAGAGCAGCCTGTGATCCATTCCTAAAGTGTAAACTAGCGTTCTGCAAGACAATTGCAGATGAATGTCAGCCTTTCCTGCAACGGTTCCAGACATCAAAACCAATGACTCCATATCTTTTTGAAGCTGTAGAGAAACTTCTAAGATACCTTATGAATCATTGTGTGAAACCTGATCTTATGAAGTGCACGGGTCCAAAGTTACTGTCTATTGACACAAAAAAATCAGAAAATTTGATCCTTAGCAAAAATATTGATATAGGATTTGCAACAAAACGTTTGTTAGGAGAAACTGCGATCACAGTAACAGAAAGACAAAAATTAGAATTTATACATGAGTGCCGCAGTATGTTAACCACCATGATTGCAAAACTACAAGAAAAAAGTCCCTTAAAACAGAAAGCTGTGAGAGGTTTGTCTTCATTGGATCCTTGTGTTATTCAACATTCACCTCAACTGGCCCAGAAGAGATTTTCTTTTCTTTTGGAGGAACTCAACCATGCCAACATCATAAATGATGTTCTGGCTGAAAATGCCAAGAAAGAATACTTGCATTTTTGCAACCTCAAAAAATCTGAGCTTCAAGAAATATTTCGTCCTTGTGATCAGTTTAGTGATGAAGTAGGACTTGACACTATTTATGGTAGCTTTCTAATAGGAGAAGCAAACTACAAACATCTTTGGGAAGTAATAAAGATTTGCCTTGTCTTGTCGCATGGGAATGCAACTGTTGAAGGTGGTTTTTCAGTCAATAAATCTTTACTGGTTGAAAACATGCATGAAAAGACAGTCATTGCACAGCGTCACATTCATGATGAGATACAAGAAGCAGGAGGGATTAAAAATATACACATTAGCAAAAAGATGTTGGATTACGTGAGAGGTGCTCGGAAACGCTATCATGAATACTTAGAGATGAAGAAGCAAGAAAAAAGTGAAAAAGACAAGAAGAAGGCAGAAAAGAGGAAATTAGATATACAAGTTAAAGATTTAGAAGGAGAAAGAAAAAAATTAATGATGGCAACTGAAGAGAAACGAGAAGCAATAGACGTGGAGTTGCAAGAACTGAAGAAGAAGCAAGCTTCACTTTATTAAATATAACATAGTTTCTTATTGTATGACTATAGTGATAATTTTAATAAAAATAAAATTGACTTGAGACATGAATAATATGAAAGCAGACAGAGTTCCTGTTGTAAGCTATTCAGTTCAGGAAATGTACAGTTTAGGTAAAATAAAACTGTAATGATACCAAACTCTTTAGTATGTTCTTAGTGGCCTGTTATTTAATACGTATTTCTGCACATGATACCAAAGGGAATCAAGTTTGTTACAAATTTTTGATAGGGATTATTTTTCCATCATTTTCCCTCAACTGATTGGCAAGATGTCTGCTTTCTTATTCTTCCATGAGAGGTGAGGCAAGGTCGGCTGTAAGGGGGGAGGAGGCCGAAATAAATTTATTTAAATTAATATTTTCACGTGTATAGTACCGTAAAGTTATAATGGAAATTTTATGAGAAATTGGTCAGGGAACTTGGGAAAATAGTCAGGGAAAAGTCAGGGAGAATATTTTTACAAATACTGTAGGAACCCTGTTTAAGTGCACAAAATGTTAGGTCTGCAATTTTTTTATGTTAATATTTCCATGTTTTTATATTTTGAGCCTAAATTTTTCTTGTTTTTTCATAAATGCATATTGTGTATATTTGTTTTATGTTATGTGGCATATTTTTAGGTTATTGGTTTATTGTTTACAAGCTGGCTAACTACTCATAAAAAGGGACCATTCAAATTTTGGATATTTAGAATTTTAGTAGGTATTCCTAAGACTTAATTAAGAGTTATACTGTATTTCAGAAATAGTCTAGAGCTTTGAAGCTGTGCATGTGCAATGGTGGATTGTATTTATTTTTGGACAATCCAGACCAATGTATTGTATCCAGTGTTTTAACTCTGTATGATTATGTGTAGGGCGGCAAAGGAGCAGAAAAAGGCTGTTAAGGCATCCAAGAAGACCACAGCCCCTGCCAAGGTAGGTTAAAACCTTCTTCTTGAAACATGCTAGCTTAGCACAGTTTCAACTTTACAATAGTTTGGGGAAACCGAGAACTTTATTGTGGTTCTAGTTATAGTCATGAACAATGCCTTCAGTCTGAAATGTGAAGCTTAATTACAATTGAAAACATTTTGACATTATTATACCTCTTGAAACAGTCAAAGTAAAACATGAAAAGGTTTTCTTATATTACATGGATATATTATGTTAAAGAAATTATAAAAATAGTTCAAATTTATTTTTTGGAGAAAAAATAAGGGCGATGGCATTTCTAATTTGTGTGTAATTAAAGCTTGATTCACTTTTTCGCTGAAAATTAAGAACAGAATCAGCTTGAGTGGTGTAGCAACTCACACATATGATAACCCATGATGCATTGCAACACAAACTTTAACAGCTGATTATCAACATATTTTATTTTCTCCCTATATAAGTTTCCAAATTATAGCGGTGTGTTGTGGCACAATCCAATACGTGGTTACACACACACACTTTCCATTAACGAGTTATTTCAAATCTCCTCACAAAGGCTAACGAAGCTGGCAGCTTCTGGCTCGACAGTACATACGTTGTCAAATGCGCATGCAATTTAAGATGGTTTGGTTTGAGATTTTATTGATCCTGTGCCAAATATCTCAGGCAGAGTGGACGAAGTAGAGATGAGTTGAACTTTAGCAGAACAGCTAGCGCCAATGGGGCAGAGATCTTATGATTGGCTTAGAGCTCATCACATGACCCTGTTTCTGTTTTGTGCTTGTTTTTCAGTGAACGTGTTAATCCGGAGTAAACATTTTGAAGTTGGGGTGTGTAGATTGATTTACAAACTGCCTGGTCTTGGAGAGCATAGCATTGTTATACAGTTGTAGTGTTGAAAACTGATGATTTATCCTGTCAGCTCATCCCATCCACATACAAATTGATAATATTAGTTACACGCGCAACCTTTAGTCAAATTTACATTTATAAAAAAACAAATATACTGGCCATAGGATAAATCTTGCTGTAATTACCAAGACAATGTTAAATACTTTAAAATATATTTTATGTCCAACAGTCATTTATTATACCATAATATACTTTCAAAGGAAGAAACGAGCCTTGGTGGCTGTTCATTTCATAGGGTTTAATTCTCATTAAACTTTTGTCACTGTTAGTAAGGTTTTGAATCCCGGTGAAATTTCCTTGCAAACACCTTATACTCCATTAAGTAATGTGTATGCCAATTGATTTAGGGGTTCTTGGTTCTATTCCCGTCTGTAACAATTTCCCATAGGGACGAGATAGGAAATGAAAAATAATTAAAAATAATTTCCAAATTCACGCTTATATTTATTTTTCTGATTTATATTTTTGGTCCAAACTTAGCCTTTACATTTATTCCAATTAAAATAAATCGATGTTAAAATTAGAAAATTATGACAATTTGATCAGAAAGGACTCAAATTGTATGTATTCTTATTAGGTGTTTAACAATGAGGAAGTTGATAGTGAGTTTGGCTATGCATATAGCTCAAAAAACATCATCTCCAAACTTAATCCCCCCACTAACTTTTTACACACTTCTCTACCCTTGCATATTGCCATACACCAAGTCATACATGCTCTTTTATTTTTAAAACTCTTAATGTTTCTCTTTTTCACACATTGTCTACAACATTTATTCATGTCTTACATGAGCTACACCTTCCTTTCGATCCACTATTTGCTTCTTCCTTCAATCCACACTCTTCCACTGAACATGCTCAAACCAACATAAGATGCTTCTCTATCATAGTCTTATTGGATTCCCTTTCAAAATGCACTCCTTCAACATCCGCTCATTACTGACTGTCACTAAAAGTTTTTCCACCTATATATATATATATATATATTTGATATCTCACTCCATTTGCCTTGTGTTTTGACTGACAAACTCATACTTCACATCCATAAAACAATGTTGGTATGAACACACTTTTATGTACTGCCATCTTTGACTCTTGATACTTCATTCGTTGCACTAGTCCACATACATCCATTTACTCTCCAAGATGCATTCCCCCATTTTTCGAATTCACCATCTGTTCTTCCATTTTTACAGAACATTCTGCCCAGATACACAAGTTCATTCCTCGTTCTAACAGTTTTCCATTTATACTAACAAGGGGAGACCACGACGTTTGGATCACGGATTATCTTCTAACTTTGTACACTATAAGTAGTCCATTAGGACAACATAATGTGCAAGTAGTAAGCAAGTACTACCTTGGTGTTTTCGAGAAAATTGCAAGAGAAGTTTTACGTGTTGAATATGTACCGGTGGGTTGCAACTATGAGCACAAGATGGCGGTGGTCGCGTGGTTAGCGTTCAAGTTCTGTAATCGCTGGATGAGTCCCCCTCCTTTTTTTTACACTGGTCATATTCTTTCATATATATTAAAATTCAAAGCTAATATACTGAAAAAATACGCATATTGCATGAACTTTTATTGAATTTCCATTGTTATTTGGTGGTTTACTAATTTTTATTATTACAACAAATATTATATTTATAATTATGGACAAGTAAACGACCAAACACATAACCTGTGTCTGCAGGTCGAAGTGTGCACAACAGTTTCAAATACCTTACCTGATTGCAGGTATAAAGGATTTTGCAAATCACGATAGGCATACATTTTCAGGAAAACTTAATGTGTTTGCCCAACACCCTGTTCAATTTCAAACCATTCGCTCAAAACTCCATCCACCCTAACACACGCTTTACCTCCATCATACACCGCCTTAATTGCAAATTTACTAACCATACATCCCCACCATAATATCTATGAACATTCCATAACATACTCCTAATCACCTGATAGTATGCTTTTTTTAAACATGACTGTAAGTTATTAGTGTAAAAGTGAGATGATTTTTATTATATTTGTACCTAAGAAATAAAAAGTAATTAAAACATTATTAATATAACGATTATTTGCAAGTGATTTATTTATTTATGATATTTAATACACACTTTCTAGACTGATTGATTTTATCTTCACATGACTTATGAACTAATTTATATCTACATAGAACAGACATAACATCCAGCCCCTGACCTTTAAACTCATCACTGTTAAAGGGGAAACCCACATTTCACCCTTGAGTATTTGCAAGTAAGGTCATGTTATGTTTTAATTATTTAAATAACTCACTGCGTTATGGAATACATTAAAAAAATAACAAGAGGTGTGGAAAGGGACATACATACATACATACGTATGCATGCACGCATATGCACACACATTTTTTAATGTATTTCATGCGCAATGAGTTATTTAAATAATGAAAACATAACATAACCCTACTTGCAAATACTCAAGGGTGAAATGTTGTGTGTGTGTGTATATATATATATATAAATATAAAAAATAAAAATAAAAGAAACTATGTACTGATGTGTATTTTGCCAAGATTACTTTATACACTAGTTCTGGATGAATTGTAGAAAATCCTTGAAATGTCCTGGGAAAAATGTCACTATTTAGTGTAGGAACCCAGTTTTCACACATCCATATAACCTTAACAGGCAGTAAATCACAGTGATAAATAAAATCCATGAAGCTCAATGGCTAAATGATTTTTTAATAAGAGATAACAGTTAAGTACTCTATAATATAAACAAATTTTATAATAGTTACAGAGCATAATGGCTTGATTTTTAATGATTAGCTACACAATAAAACATTTCAATATCATTAAACTAATTTGAATAAATAAGAGTGAACCACATAGGCCTAGTCTTGTCTTTAAGGATACAAAAAAAAAATCTCAACCGAGGCTTAGGTTTTAGTTACTAAACCTTTCTTCTGTTAGATTAAAAAATATTACTAAATCCACTGTGTATGCTGGCACAACAAGAAAGCAAATGGACGCCCTTGCAAATAATAAGCTACATAATAGGCATGTATTGGCACAAATAAGTGTGCAAGTGTAATTCATACATAACTAGTAGGGGCATGCAAAATTCACAACAAGCAATATATATTGATGTCAAATGCCACTGTATAGTGCATAATGTGCTGCTATATGTATCACAAACTTTCTTTTATCTGACTTTAATGTAGACTTTTTTTTTTATTGCAATATAACTTTGAGTCAATACACTTTTGTCCTCTTTTTCTTATTTTGTTACTCTCCCAACTACACAAGTCTATATAGTACCTTTTAGCAATTGCTTAAAATTGTTATTTGAAGTCATCCTCATAATTTTATTCAAGGTACTGTTTTTTGTCATCTTATGAATCTCAAATCTCTCAAATACCATTGAATTAGTGTCCCATCTCTTTTTTCGATTTTTCCATTCAACTTGTATAAGCATACCTACCATTTTGGAGAAAATAAAAATTATACATGTAAACATTTATTTGGTTGAGTGTCATTACTGTATATTATCTTTGTTGTACAAAAACAAAATAAAAATGTTATATACCAGCAAAATGTTTCATCGGTCGAGCCCTAGTTAATAGATATATCTTAACACACAATTCTTTGAATCCTTTAGAAGACTTGTTATATTTAATCAGATTATAGAACCATTATGTTGACTTCTAGTGGCCTATCCCAACACAACTTTGGGTTTAACCCGTCAAACATAACCAGGCCCTTGTTTTTATTGGGTTTCATTAGTTCTCTTAAAATTGAAATAGATTTGATCTATCTCTACTAAGAATGAGTTAAATTTTGCTTTTTAAAAGATAATTTGGGTCTGATGTTATTAATAGTGTGCTTTTTAAAACTTAGTTTGTTCATATTAAGTGGATAGGATTTGGAAAGTCTTCAATATTTTTTTTAAGCAAGCTCATCTACCACTTTTTGCTATTCATAGATCAACCATCCTTAAACATATTTAATCAGGCTGAGCAGAACTTCGGGGCATAATTCCTCTCCTCTTTACAATTATGAAATTTTGACAGCTAAAATACTAAATTTATGTTCAATTTTGCCATTATTAGTTGTTATTGTTTGTATCCAGGTGAAGGCGCCTCAGAAGTCCAAAGCCTCCAGAGTTCAGCCGAAAAGTGCACCCCGGGTGGGTGGAAAGCGTTAACTTTATGTGTACATTGTTCAATAAATATATTTGCTGGTATTGTGTTGTCTTTTGTTCTCTTTGGAGTGTAAAAATAAAGAACACCATCTGAATTGCTGTTTTGAAAGAATATAAATTAAATAATTGAGTAGAAATTGTTATACTAAAACACTAAAAACCCAATAGGCATGTTTTAATTGTATTAATATTTGAGAGTGAAGCGTTTTCACCCTCTTAGTATCACAAGTGTTTATGACAGACTCGACCAGACCTTGTTTTGGTAACTCTTTCCTTGATCAAGCTAAATAGCTCTGTTTTAACCAATGAGCTGATAATTGTGGGCCAATTTCAAAACTTTTTTTTTGATGAATTTAAATGCAAATGATCAATAAATGTATATGTGCACAGTCACTTGTGATTCTATAAAGCTACTGGTGCAGTTGGGGAATGTAAAAAAAACGTATTTACTCTTTTACCACAACTTGTGAATGTGGGGAATGCCAAGCCTCCACCGTGGTTCGGATTCCACGTTAAACTGTAGGTCCTCCATTACATCTCACAATCACCCTACCATTACACTTTAGCGTAAGTGCGTATAACCCGAACGGGTAGTAAGACGCGGTGCTAATAATAATAATAATAATAATACTATTTTACAAAATCACCGGTGAGCTTCTAGGGTGTCTACTGGTTCATGAAAGTCACAAAAACAAAAAGGTAACTTTTTTCAAAAAGGGTCATCAAAGCCCCTGAAAAGTAATAAATTTTCAATATTTGGGTCATAAAGTCATGAAAATATTTTTGTTTGAATTTTCTTTGCATCATAAGAATGCAAACGCGTCAAATGTTGAGCAACCCACTATCCATGATGCCATGCACTAGCCACAAGTTGCCTGATTGTTTTCACCTTGATACCAAGGACAAGGTTAACGTTTGCCATCTAGTTAAAGTTTAATGTTGTGAGTGCATTATGTCTATATATGCATGATATAATATTCAACCATTTACCGAAGGGATTTTATGGTTAAAAAGTCACTAATTTTTGTTTCGCCAACTCTGTAGACAAAATTACTATTGACCACTAGTGAATAGTAAGTCATGTCAAGATCAACTGGCGAGACAGAGGCTGCTCTTGGGTGAAGGGTAAAAAAGAAGTGCGAGTCATTCTTAGCCACCTTGTTGCCTGGCCAACTGCATTGTTCAAGGTAAAAGCAAGAATATGCTATAAAGCTCAACCGTTATGTGGTGGTGCTTGTAGGGAGAGATATTGGGTCGATAATGGGGGACGCATGACGCTGGAGGATAAGCTCGCACTCCCTTTTAAACACACGATGTTGGTGGCACCAAGGAGCGAGTAATACTGGGTTTGCAGCTTCCCCCACCAGTGATAATAGACTGAAGATCTTTCTGGCCATTCAAGGTCAGGGGCCTCTACATACTGTCTGAACTATACAACACATCGTCAGGCTGCCGATTGAATAGCCCTGGTGTAGGCCTTGCCCATCTTTCCTCCCTTCAGTATTTAATTTAAAAATTGATTTGTATTTAAAGTTATTATTACTTGTGAAAAATGTTTAAAAATGCAGTTTTGAATAAAAGGAATAGAATACAATTTTATCAAAACCTATATACTCGTATGAACACACTGTTGAGGTTGTGTAGCCCGAACAGTTAAGATGCGGTTGAAAAATGGTTTGTGTGTGTGTGTGTGTGTATATATGTTTTAGTTTTAATACCAACACTCAAACTCCCAATAAACAAGTTGCAAATATACAAACATTCACCCACCATTTATATGTATTTTACGTATGTATAATATAGAATATACTACAGTAGAACTTGGAAAATTTGAACGGTGTATAATTCAAATTCATGTTTAATTCGAACTTTTCCCCTGGTCCCTTGAAACTTCTATTAAAACAATGTCAAAAAATCACATGTAATTCGAATTTATTTTATTTAATTCGAAGTAAAGTTGCCTTGAAAATGACAAAAAAAACTACCTAAAATCTTGCGTAGAAACACATTTATTAGACTGCTGCATGGATAATAGGTTCTCTGCATGCAGGGGCACTCAAGTTTTGTGTTCTGTGTTCCTTATGGTGATTTTATCAACTTGGACAAGAACTTAGCAATTTGCGGTGAACATACATTTTGGCAGATGTTATGAACAATAGAATTGATAGTGAGTCTTCAGATAAAGAAGGGGAACAAACGGAACTTCCAGAGAAGCCGATCCCAACCTCTACACAGGCCATGAACCACATCGAGTTGAGATGGTTTATTGAAGGACAACATAATGTAAGCCCCTCTATTTGACAGGCAATCAATAAACTAGAGAGTTTACTTCAACTCATTTGTAAATACAGTATTCTGTACTGTACACATTGCTATGGAAAAACTAATAATAAAATGATAACGTATACGTTATACCCTATTGTATTTTACTTCAGAATTACCTGAATTATAATCCTTCAATGCTGATTAAAGTTGATCAAAATGTAACAAGGCCTAATCTGTTTATTTCACATGTTTTTTCTAGAAACTCAACTGATTCTATAAACACTTTTAAAAATAACTAAAAGACACTCAAATTTTGATTGAATTGATTTTTAAACTCTAATATGAGTAGATTGTTTAATTTGCTGGATTTGTACCAGTATTTTGCGAGGGATGGTTGGGGTTGATTAAAATTGAAAGCATGATTGAAATAAATCTTAATTTACAGTTTAAGCCTATATTGTGTAATGTAGGTCTATTTGTAACTCATTAAAATTTTTAACAAATTGCTAGGATTCGATATTTGAAAATAAAATGTAGATTTGAATGTGAGAAATTGTGGATTCGACCCATCTCTAGTTAAACACATTCACAATGTAGAGTAGTTGGGTGACTGAAGCCAAGTCTCCATAATGCCATTATTTTTAAAGCCGAGAACTTTTTCCCAATAAAATGTTTTAAAATTATATGGGTCACCCACAAATAAAAATTAGGGTTTTTTAATACTATTTAGTTGATTTGAAAAAAAAAAAAAATTTATGAGCTTTTTTTAAAATTTGGTTTATTTTGGTGGTTGAAGTACATATTCACTTGCGCTTCATCTGGTTCTTGAGAACAGCAAGTTTAGTGAGTCCATCATCTTGCCATGCTCGTCTCTCTTGCAACTTGTTTAGAGGGGTGATCTCACACAACTGATGGTGAATTTCTTCAGCGACAGGACCTTCAAACTTAGGTGGCGGACCAAATGTCATGCTCACGTCATGGATTGTCTTGGAGTACCGGTCACAATAACTCTTCATGCCTGAACATTTAGAAAGAGATTAAGGGCCATTTTTATAGTCAAACTAAGTGTGACACTATATTAAATACAGGACAACACCTACTTAGACCAGAATGGAATGGGCCAGTTTTATATGTCAAACTGGCTAAAGGTAAGATCTAGAGGAGGATTACTTACTTTTTTATGAAGGTAGAGTTAGAAACGTTAGGAAAAACACCTAGATACACCTGTTTATCTTTCGAACCCCAACCTCCACATCAACGTAAACTATACATGATAAAATTAAACCTTGGCATCCCCAATGATGGGGGCTACCATATAATAAAGATGAATATAAGTACTGCAACATACACATCTTCACTGTCCGAAGTTATCCACAACATAAACATATTTAAGAACAGAAAGTGGAAAATTAAGGAAGTTCACAAATATTTCCCCTTGGATAAAATATGGGATGAAGAGTAGGACAGTGCAACCAGCCGGGATTATTACCAAATTTCAATCCTATTCAAAGAGCAGAGTACATCAGTCGAGATCATTCTCCTGTAACAGAGAGAACTAAATGCCACTTTAAGAACTGTCTGAGTGTTTGGTTTTAATTGTAACGTTATTTGCCACCCTACCATTTATTTCCTTATATTTTTCCCAAGCTTTGTAAATAGTTTCAGGTTTATTTTCGTTTGAAACATGCTGTGTCGCCGGCGTGACAAATAATACTATTTGCATCCATTAAAATAAATTAAAAGGACAGAATATAGAACATCTAACACTGTTTTAAATAATTTAAACAATTAATTTTGACCTAAGGAAGAACACTTACTTTTTTTTAAAACATATTAATTCCCTTCCAAGAGGTCTGTTGACTCTTCTATTTATTTTGGATGTCAGCCATGATTTATTTTAACGCATGCGCAGATATGATGAACAAGTGAGTGGCGAGTCTCGTGCTTGTAAAAGTAGTAAAAAAAAAAAAAGAGAGAAAAAAAAGACGTTCCAAAATAGCGCGCATTTCAATTGTGACAGATTAAAATAAACATTTAATTCTCTTAAGAAACACTGACATATATTTAAATCTTGATACTAAATTTGTATCTTATTTTATAAACAGTTCATAGCCAACACTTTATCTTTTATTTTATTGTATTAGTTTTCTCTTTGGACTTAGTAGTAAATAGAACGTTTTTTAAATTTAAAACTGAGAACATTTTTTGAAGAGGATGAGGCTTTTTTTCTTCGGGAGTGTCATTTAACATGGAGCAAATTTATATAGCTCCTAATTAAATTTAGTTTTCAAGTGGAACAATGGTTCGAAAGTAAAAGTACAAGTACTCAAATGGAAAGTTAAGTGTCTGGAGACGAACTAGAGTGTTTATTTCTTCAAATGGTGGACGAGTTAGAATAAATAAAAGGAAACAGACTTCAGACATTCTGTTTCAACATGGATGAATTCATTGGTGAGGTCCAGCCAAATCTTCAATTTTAAATATATGTTATTTCTCATTTTTTTTTTATTTATCAAGCTATGATACATGCAAAAACTTTCAGAAAGGACTAAATACACTCAGACTCTATCTATTCCAGGGAATTGTTTAAAATATTTTATTTTTTATGTAAAAATATTAATTCTATTGATTTTTTTTTGTTCCTCAACAATACTTTTTTTTTGTCTTACTCAAAACTATATATTCTATAAAAGTTTAGCCTATACATATATTATTTTCTTTCACTCTATTATTATATATATATATATTAAAACTCCTAAATTTAATCCTTTCGGAGATTGTTCATTTAATTGTTTAACTTTGTTTAAGAATTTATGTAATACCATATATTTTATTTTGTCATATTAGCCTTATATTTATTCGGATATCCTTAGGTAGGTTTGGGATGTAGTAAAAGGGAAACAATAATGATAATAATAATAACCCACAAAAGTTTCAACAATTGTTTTTTTTTATTGTAATCTCAATTAGTACATTTTTTTGTTTTTTATGATCCATTGTATTTAAATTGCTATTTTTTATTTTTTTTTTATTTTAAGTACTCTCAACTCTTGTGGAAGTCTACAACACACCATTGTAACATTGACATTGTAATATCTAGGTAAAAGTTCCCGAGCACACCCAGAGGTCTCGAGCATTTAGAGTCGTCGTGCATTTGTTCAAATTAGTCGAGCTAAAGTTTATTTATATTTTTTTTTTATCATTATTATTAGTTCTCCTAGCTTCCAGGAGTGGCGCCCAACACAAGTTTTTTTTTTTTTATTAATCTCGACGTTACCCCTTTTTTGTTGATAAGACACAATTAGAAAATTTATATTAGATAATCAAGCTTTAGACATCAGTCAGAACGTTTTGTTCTACTAACCCTAAAATAGGAAGGGCTTGTAAACTCACTTTTAAAACTGTAACATTACTTCTAAAGCAAGACTGTCAAACATGTAGGCTGCATGCAGCCCAATCCATGACCTTGTGCGGCCTGTGGTGGAGTCTCATTATACAATGCGGCTCGATTCGTTTTACTATAAATGTTGAAGATAAACACAGTTTGGAAACTAAGCTTTACTTTGGAAAATACAGCAAGTGAGGTAGGTGTACCAAATTTGTACTCATTTCTCACTAGAAATTGATTATCATAAGCTGTTAAATGTGTGCTCCATATATATGCAATGTCTGGCAGCACATAAATGTGTAAACAGTTATTTTCTCTTATGAAAATAACCAAACACTTGATACATCACTTTTCTGAACAAGCACTTATAATCAACTATGAAAGTAACTTCAACACAAGATTTAAGGACCTACACTCGTGAGCCATTGCTGTAAATAAAAGAGCCTATATTTCTAGGCAAAAATTGATTAGGATGTCAAAATTGTATCTCATCTTAATTTTTATTTCTTATAAATAAGGATTTTAAAACTGATTTATTTTATTTATGATACTGAAATTTTCTATTTTTTTAAATGTGGTCCCTTCCGTATTTTCAATTTTCAGCTTGGCCCTTATGATGAAACAATTTGACACACCTGTTCTAAAGAAGGAAGGATAGGGGAAGATGGGGGCATTTTACTAAATGACTCGGCCACAAGTTGGAAACGGTGTTTGATGATGATTTAAAGAATAAGTGGAGAAACCAGCTTCATTTTTTTTAGCCAAGTCTGATTAATTCCAAACAATAAAACTCACCTTCTGCATTCAGATGAGCTGTTTAAAGAGGCCCCAAGAAAGCATAGCGCATCCCTAAACCTTCAGACATCGCCTTATCAATATCACTAACATTGAGGATATTGTCCGCGACCAGTCAATACACTTCACCCATCAAACACCACCTGTTTGGAGATAACCAAGTAGTTTGTAAAGCTCAAACAATATATTTTAAACCAGGATTTGATTTAATATTTATTGTGTTTGACTGCTCAGCCCTATTTTCTGCCTTGTAAAGTTGATTTTTATTCATATTTTTTTTAACGTCTTACGGATTTTTCACACTGGTACACTGGTGACTGTCATCGGTGTTTGTGGTGAACAGTCATGGGATACTGGCTGACATCTCATCACCAACAAACTGGGTAGCATTTTAGTTGTTTATTATTATTATTAGCACTGCGTCTTACTACCCATTCGGGTTATACGCACTTACGCTAATGTGTAATGGTAGGGTGATTGTGAGATGAAATGAAGGACCTACAGTTTAACGTGGAATCCGAACCACGGTGGAGGCCTGGCATTCCACACATTCACAAGATGTCTTGTCAGAGGTGAAGGAAGGGTTTGGTAATCAGATAAATCTTTGCCGGGACCGAGGATTGAACCCCGGCCGCCAGCATAGAAGTCTGACACCTTACCCCTAGACCACCAGGTCACCTTTTAGTTGTTTCATGAAGTCCTGGGGGTGATGTCAGTAAGCATTGAAACTAGTTTGACATCAATAGGCAACCTAGCTGCCATTTTAAGGAACACAGGATTACATTTCAGACAAGCAAGGAAAATTAATTCTTTTAATTTATAATCAAATTTATTACCTTCTCTTTTTAACATCCATTCCATCATCCATTTTGACTTTTAAAGCCTATTATTGTGTACATTATATATTTGAACAGTAATGTTTTCCATATAAGATTAATTCTTTATAAAACTCCTTTCAAATTAAATTATAATTTTATATGTTATAAGTTTAATGTGTTAAATGTTTCTCAGTTGTATATTTCTATAACTCATAACAGTGTATATTACTCCATGTTGTCAAACCTTAAATTCTTTCTGATTCTTAAAAAATGGTTTTACTAAAAGTTTATTATAACATTTTAATATTGTACACAAAGCCTATCTATTTATTCCATCTCAGTTATAAATATATTTAAACTCTCAACCATTTAATTGAATAATAATTTCCTCATTATTATTAAATAAAGTTCTTTACTAAAAATATTTCAAATTGTTTTTCAAAAACTTAACTGTATATATGAATGTTATAATGAGTGTATTATAGAAAGAATGTTTACATTTAGTTACTATTCGTATTTTCTATTAGTCTATCATATTTATATTTACGCTTATGTAAATAATTTTTTCCAAGACTCAGATTCAGATTTGAGTTTCGGGATCCAAAGGTAGATTGTAGATTTGGATTCATATATTTGACTCAACTCTAATTTTGAGACTAGTCACCGGTGTCCCAGTGTGAAGACTCTTAGTGGTCACTGCATATTGTCAGAGACGAAGACAAACTGTACAGAGCTAGGGATAGTGACTCACTGTATCCTGAATCAACACAGAATCAACAGTCATGTGTCTAGCCTAGATTAAAACATGAGGTGATGGATCAGAATCAACAGTCGTGTGTCTAGCCTAGATTAAAACATAAGCTGATGGATCAGAATCAACAGTCATGTGTCTAGCTTAGATTAAAACATGAGGTGATGGATCAGAATCAACAGTCGCGTGTCTAGCCTAGATTAAAACGTAAGTTGATGGATTAGCATCTGACACACCAGTTGTGTATCTAGCCTAACTACTCACCCCATTTTGAAAAGGTAAAGCTATGGCATATAAAAATAGAGTATCAATCAAACTAGCTAAACATTTTATATGATAGATTTTTTGACGAGCACTTTTCTTTAGATAGTCAGGTGAACAATTTTATTACAATGGTGAACATGTATTCTCTGTATTAATTCTTCCATCCATTATATCTTAATATTCCTCAGAAGTTAATCAACTATACCATGATTTTGGTTGGAAGAACACTTTAGAAAATTCAAACATATTTATTTGCAGCCAACTTTGATAACATTTTAGTATATTATTAGTGTTATTTTATAAGTCTTGATAATATCTATATAACTGTCCGCTTCATATCACATGACTTGATGTATGACTATATTAAAATGATTTTAGTAACTTTAGTAATCCATCAGATACTGTTCCCCTTACCAAAATCAGCCTATACTAACAAACTGTTGTTACAGTAGCTTCAATAAGAATACCATTTAAAGATTACATTAGACTAGGTTTTTCTATTAAATTATTTTCACTGTCATGAAAAAGTTCAAGTTTAACGTTAAATACCCCAGATGTTTATTTTTTACATATATTTCTTGGTAGAAGTTGTTAGTAGCTGTTTAATTGTGCCCAGAACATCAGTTGCTAAGGTGTAAAGAGTGTACAAGATTTAAATAACAAAAGTTATGTTTCATTTTTAAAGTCTACTATAGAGAACTCTTCCCATGTCATGAAAGGCGGCGAATGTTTCATTTGTTGCTCATCTTCTTCTTGAGTAATGCGAGTTTAGTGAGACACAAGTCCCTCCAAGCCCGGCGCTCTGGTAATTTTTCCACAGGCACCTTTGCCAACAGCTGCTGGGCCATATCCTCTGCCACAGGTCCCTCGTACTTAGGTGTAGGCTTGAATGTCTTGCTTACGTCATAGATGGTTTTGGAGTAACGGTCGCAATAGCTCTTCATACCTGAGTGACCAATAACATGTTTCAACTTGAAAGGTTTCATGGAACTAAAAAGTGTATACTACATAGATTGTGTAATATTATGGAGACTAAAAAGTTTGTAATACATAGATTCAAAGCAATACTTTGAGTGTGTTAACAAGTAAATCAAAAATAATTTAGACCAGAAAAATCCTAAATGCAGGCAAGACTTTGGATTAAAAAAGTATTATCTTTGTAAAGAAATCTATACTTCATGTTATAAAATATTAGCTTCATGAACTCAAAAGAGTAAATTTAATTTTAGATAAAATAGCTAAAGCATCTTTCTTTGCAGTAGCTTTAGGAGGTTTTCAGCGAAGATTCAAACACAAATATTTTGAGCCTGTAAATAATCTAATAGGTTTATACTTAATACCACTTATAGCAATGATCTAGTCATACAATAGTAGGTGAAAGCATAAAGATAGTCAGTCCAATTGCTTTCAAAACATACAAGACAAGTTCCTCCTCAAATTGTATAAACAATGAGAAAGTGGAGCGTTACCCTCAGCATTAAGGTGTGCAGTCTCCAGGGGGCCAAGGAAGGCGTAACGCATGCCCAGACCTTCCGACATGACATTATCAACATCCTCGACATTCAAGATGTTGTCTGCTACTAGATGGTACACCTCATTCAGGATCACATACCTGTACAGTGCAACAGTCCACAAAAAAACCTAAATATCAGCTATATTATAGAATAAAATCTCATTCAGATAAGATGTTTATTGACATTTTCCCATGCCTGTTCATGTTATACACACACACACACAATATATATATGATGTGGGAGGTTGATTATGTGTATAACATACATTTAGTTTACACTAATACAGTGATTTCCACACTTGGGTTGTAACCCCATTTGGGATTGCAGCGTGTTTCTGGTAGGGTAAAGATTCTTGTTGAGATAATTTTAACAATATTCACTTTTTTAAATGATTAAAATTTAAAATAATTGGAAGGTTCAAATTTTCTTTCATCACCATGATTTACTACCTGCTCACGTTATACACATATATACTAATTATGCTAATGTGTTAGGGATTAGAAAGGTTGAATTTAGATTAAATGTACCCGCATGTGTGTGGAGGGAGAGTTGAAAATCACCCTCAGTACACCCGGCCAGGATTCGAACCTCAAGCTCCCTGTCATTAGCAGCCTAGTCAAACAAGAGGGTGATGCCTTAGACCAAACAGCCACCAAAGTAGGTGGCTCAAAATTCAAATAGAAATTTAAGGGATTAAAAAATGCTAAAAAAATAATTTTTACTCCTAATATTTATTTTGGCTATCCAATATTGACAGTTGCATGCCTACTTAGTTTACTAAAGCACTCTCATATTTGGGTGAGTAGTTATGCTAGTATAACATTAAAAATACTCGTCAGGCCCATTAAATCCATTTGGCAAAAACTTAAGTCACAATTTTACAACCAATTTATAGTAATTAAAACAAGTATTGTGAGCATTTGGGCTTAATGTTGCGCACGTTTATCTTGGTTTGTTGGTGATGGGGAGGTTGGGATTCAAATCCCGTCCGGTTAGACCAAAAGGTTTTTGTTTCCTCCGTTCATGCAAATAAGCAGTGCTCTGAAGACAGTAGCTTTCAACTCTGACTCTGACTCGTTCAGAAATAGCTAATGTATATTAATTAGTGATAGTAAATTTACTACAGTAAAATGTTCAAATACAAACTATTTCATAGGCGGTTTCTTTGACATTGTGGATTTATATTTGAATAAATGTATCAATCCAAATTACAAATATTGGTCTTATAGAATAAAAAAGGCATAAATTTAAATTGAGATAGCTACCATATATTTTTATAAAATTGTAAGTTTTTACTTTTGAAGCCTGAGTTAGTATATTTTTACAGACTTGGAACTTCAACTCCACCCAAAATATCTTCCGACTCCACAGCCCTGAAATAAGGTTACATTTCCTCTCAATTCTATCTACCTCATTAGTGTGATTAAATTTAGATAGTAAGGCAGTGAAAAAAATTTGTTACCTAGTAAATTAGGACTTTAATGCTTGTAGGTTATCAAAAGGTTGTGGTCACAAAGATAAAAATTGGGGTCAAAACCCTGACCAAATTTGGAAACCACTGCCCTAATAGGTATCGGTCTTACCTTAACTGACTGTACTATGATCCTGTCTTATAGGCTATACCATATTGGAACCCAAGCAAGATATGAAGTGGCATCACTAGGGTTTGCATACCGCGCCGAGTGACACCAAAGTGATTGTCTATACAAATTTTGTGTAGTGTATCGACAAAAATTTTACTAACAAAAAAATATTCCTTTAGTTAGCTATAGCTAAGATAACATTTTTCTTAAGCCCTTGGCCCTGTCGAGTGCAAGTCTAAAACCTATTTTGTGCGATGGTGGGTGGGAGAGTAAAAGGTGTGACATGGTTTCACAACCAACCAAAGTATCATTCCACGCTAACAAGAACAGATGGATCAAGAAAATGTAAATGGTGCTAGCTACCGAACAGGTCTTGCAGAAGATCATACATTTTGTAAATATCAGTTTTTCTCAAGAACGAGTTAAATTTTTTATAGTAATATTTTCAACGCCTCTTATAAGATAATGTAGTAATGTTTATCAGGTGTTATATTTTATTATTTTTTCCATGCAGCCAGTAGTTTTTCTTTTGATATATGTCAATAATGGTGATACCAACCTTAGTTATGCCATTAAAGGTATGCTTATTATCTTTCAGAGTAAATAGTGAGTGTATATATATATATGTAAACATGAATCATAAAATCCATGCCCAATTTTATTTTAAATCCAAATACACACTCAAGTAAATTAGATATTGTTGACTCACTGAATCCTGTTGAGGGCAAACCCCTCTATTTGCCTGTTGAGACAGACTGGCACTTGCCCTATCTCCTTCATGATGTTCCCTAGTTCGAGGGACAATGCTGGGGTCCGTCCAGGGGGCAGGGACTACCTCCACCAGTGGCACATAGTAAGGGGGATTCACCTGAACAAAATGTCAACTGGGATCATCAAGGGCAATAATTTTTCAAACTGCATAAAATAAATAAATAAATTTAGTGGTATGTGACAAGCAAAGGAGATAATAAAGATATTTTCAGTATACATCGTTCTACAGTGAACTGTATACCATACTTGAACACACGCGGTTATGCCCAATTCACTCTAAAAATGGCAAGAGGTAGTAAAATGGAGACAAGGTTGACTTTTTTTCATGTCGAATACATTACTTCAAAAGATTTGTTGTGACACACACATGTGTATTTGCCTGCCCAAATTTCTCTGCACAGTTGGTTAGGCAAGGAAAATCTGGTCAGCAATTTACTGTCGCACTTCAACTGTCTTTACCTGGCACAGACATAAGTGCGGGCGTTCCAGTATTATATATAATTAAAATCAGTTGATGTATACAGTAGAGTTGTGTTTGCTTTTAAACTGGCAGCCACAAAACTAAAAGGATAAAAAGTCTATTTTAACTCCTGACAAATAAGTGGTATCGAGTTCCTTGACAAACTTTTAAAAGAAGTTGTCAGTTAATGACAAATGTTACATTTTGATTGAAATCATCCTTAAAATTAATCATTATATTAAAAAAATGTTTAGCATTGCATCTTATTAGTTACCTGTTCAGGTAATATGAATATGTATTAATTACACTAATGAGTTAGGCATGAGGAATGCTGAATTCAGAGGCAGTGAACATGCATTTGCGTGAGGAAGAGTGGAAAACCATTTTGGAAAAAAAAAAAACACTTTAGAACACCTAGTGGGGATTTAAATTCGTCGGCGGTCTAGTCTAACATGAGAGTGATACCTTAGACCATATGGCCACTGAAGTATGTTCATTTTATTATTAAAAGATAGAATAATTACTACGTTAGTTTAATATGCTCTTCAACTATCATTTAAATCAAATAATATAATCTCCAACTATCACTTTTGTCAAATCAAATACTCTGCAACTATCACTTATATCAAATCATATGTTCTACAACTACTTTTGTCAAATCATACATTCTACAACTACCACTTTTGTTAAATAATGTTTTCAACAATAATATCCATCAAACCATATGTTCTACAACTACCACTTTTGACAGAGCATATTAATATAGATAAGATACCAATAATAATAGGAGTGTGTGAAGGTCATTTTTTAAATGCTAAGCAAAGTCCAAAGCACCGTCTGGAAGCCAAAACTGAAGATAAGGTTTTTTGTTGCTGACACATAACAAAAATACTTTTAGTTTCCAAACTAACCATTAAGAGTGTCTAAGTAAAGATAAAGGTTTGAAGAAAAAAATAAACCACACTATATTATTTTATGCTGTCATACCTGAATGCACTAATGGGTGCATTATCTATGTCATTATGTCACTGTGTTAAGATCTGTTTGGAAGCTGTTCTAAGTATGATTACAGTATATGTTGAAATATGTAGTATTTAGTGATATATTTTAAGTATGTTCATTATATATCAAAGTTTTCTTTTTCCTCCAAAATGTTTTTAATATGTGATGGTCACTTTGGATGTTGAAATCAAAGCGAAAGAGATTTTATCTTCGACTTTGACATTCTAAAAATTCGCACAACATTTTACAACATAAAAATTATTAAAGTTTTTTTTAGTTGTAATGTATGTGTGATTCTGTTGTAGTAAATTAAGCACAATATTCCCAACCAAGATTCACAACAGATGCAGTAGAAGTGTCCAGCATTTCATCACTCTTGGACGAAACAGATCTTATTATCAAATTATTAAAACGTTATAAGAAATGACCTCATCAACATGTTTAGTAATGTAGTTTTCACCATGTCAAATTGTTGAGTTTGAACGCAGAACTGTCTGATTGTGTCTTTTGTAGAGCGAACCAGAAAATGTTGCATACTACAGTACATGAACCTAAGGAAAAATAAACTATGTTGTAAGAAGTTGTGTTTAGCAGTGAGGACATGTCTCGGGGAGCAGTCTTGTTGGGTTTTACCATGGAGTAGTCTTGGGCTGTTTTCCAGTGAGATCCATGTTTGGTAAAAATTGAGTTAAGAGTTCAAGGCGAATTAACACACATGTAGGAACTAAAGTGCATAAAAGGCCAAGGGAAGGGCTCATGGGACTGTAAGATAGGACAAAGGTGTGCTCAAAGTATTTATAGTTATTTCTTGTACATCTTGTGAATACTTTTTGTTCATACTCACTTTTTATAATAAAAGTCAAATAATGAAACACAGTGTCTTTTAACATCGTTTGAGAACTTGCTATCTATCAATCTTTATCCTGGAATTGGGGCTAGAAAATATCACTAGCTCAAGCTCGGGCAGTGACAGAAACTAATTTAGATAT
Organism: Timema cristinae; assembly: GCA_039000515.1. Taxonomy (NCBI): domain Eukaryota; kingdom Metazoa; phylum Arthropoda; class Insecta; order Phasmatodea; family Timematidae; genus Timema; species Timema cristinae. The sequence goes on from JBCFYV010011164.1 coordinate 49,085,515, forward strand.
ACTGCAATGATAGATCAAGCTCTACTTTGACCAAAAGTATGTATTATTTTACAAACTGCCTCCGTAGTGCAACACATATAAAAATCTACATGGATTATTAGCATATTTAAGTTAGAATAATAGAGATGAGGAAAATAGAATGTGTGATGAGAGAGTGGGAATCCATTTAGGAAAAACCACCTCAGTAAACCCGACTGGGATTCAAACCCCTACCTTCCTGTCATCAGTAAACCAGACCAGACCAAAGTGAAGAATTTGCCTGCAAACTCCCCAAAGCACTTGCTTCTAAGGAGTGTGAGTGTGTGTTTTCTTGTTTCTTTCATTGTGTAATTTTCACTGCAGGATTTTTTGAGTGGACATTAAATTTTTTCTAAGCGATTTAAAGAAAAAATTTCAATCCACAATTTTTTTACCACTTCGTTTTACTACCTGTTCAAGTTATATGCTTATGTACTAATTACACTAATGGTTTTAGAGATGCGGAAGGTTATGTTAATAGGAAGTGCACCAGCATTTGTGTGGAAGGAGAGTGAGAAACAATTTTGGAAAACACCCTCAGTACACCCGACCAAGATTTGAACCTCCATATTCTTGTCACCGGCAATCTAGTCTACTGCGATGTTAACGCCTTAGACCATGCGCCCATCAAAGTGGGTTACAATAATCATTTATTATCCATCAAAGTGGCTTTTTTTAGTGTTGTGTCTTACTACCCATGAGAATTATACACATATGTACTAATTACTCTAATGTAGTAGAGATGAGGATGGTTGAATTTAGAGGAAGTATACCCACATTTTAATGGAGGTTGAGTGTAAAACTATTTGGGGAAAACCACCCTTAATACAAATGACCAAGATTTGAACTACAATCTTCTCGTCATTGTCAGTGCAGTCTATTGCTAGAGTAATGCCATGGACCATTTGACCACCGAAGCATATTAAAGTGACCAGTGCAGCGTGATCTGACTCACAGGGTGCGAGACCACTATCTGTTTGCGATGTTTGAGGTTCTCAGAGAAGAGTGACGGCATGAAGGTACTCGTGGAACTCGACAGGATTGTGTTTCCATCCACAACTTTGTCCAGGTCATCAAACACCTTACGCTTGAGCTCAAGACTTTCTGGTACACACTCTTGCACCAGCTTGGCTCCCTTGGCACATTCTGCCAAACTGGTGGAACCTGTAAAGTGTCATAAATACTTCATTACTCCCTCCTGCACCAGTCTGGACCTATAAACAATATTAGTCAATCCTTGCAATCACGACTTAAGTACAGAACAATTCAAGTTGTTATTTCTACCAACTACACTTTTGAGGTATCTATGTACATAATTCTACATGTGAAACAAGTCAGAGAAAATATATTTTATATAGTAAATAAAATGCTTACAAAAATAAAAATAGTGTGTATGTATTAAAAAGGGTAAAAAGCATTAAAACTATCATATCAAGGTATGATCGAAGAATGTACCAAGAATCTATAGGTATAAAGAATAAATTATGGAAAAATAGTTCAATAAGTAAGTTTAGAATATTGTATAGGTCAGCGGTTCCCAAAATTGGTTCATAAACCCCCTCAGGGTTCGCAAAATCTTCCAAGGGGTTCGCCAAAATATTTATGTAATGGCGGACTTCTGCAGCACTTTGTGAAGAAAGGGGAAGCATTTACAACCGTTTATCATCTCACACTGAAGTTAGGTGGTTATCTTGAGGTAGACCTCTTACAAGATTGTTTGAACTTAAACACGAAGTTTTAATTTTTCTTAACAACCATCCCTTTCACAAAGCAAAGTGCATGCAAGATCAAATGTGGCTCCAGGCTTTGGTCTATTTGGCAGACATTTTCTCATAAATGAACAGTTTAAATCTCTCTTCAGGGATCAAATATTAATATTTTTACTGTGCAAAAAAACCATGTCAAGTCGTTCATAAAAAAAAATTAACTTTTAGGAAATGTGTTTAATTAGCAATCAAACAGAGTGCTATGATACCCTTCACGACTTCATGGCAGAAAATTTCTTCTTTAGGTGAAAATGTAAAGAAAGTGGTTATAGAACAATTGAAGGGTCTTGTAAAAACCTTCAGAGAATATTTCCCAGCCATTTTCAATAGTAACAAATGGATTCACAATCCCCTGGAAGAGACAACAGTGCTATTACAACTTTGTTACCATTTTCTTCTATGTATTTAAGCGATAAATGTTTTCTTCATATGCCTATTTAAAAAATAAATACAGAAACAAGCTCAGTACTGAAAGTGACTTGAGACTTTATTTATTGTCTGCGGTTCCTGGCCTTAAAGCTCTGTATCATCCAAAGCAAACACATCCATCTCATTAAGTCTCGTGAAGAGGTGAGTAGCTTATAAAACTTGCTAACAATTTTAAAACTAAAATCTACATGGAATTTTGTGATTAAAGGACGGTATTTCGCTTATGTCAAAGCAGCAATTTCCAGTACCACTTTAAAAAAAAACATGTGAAATGTGATAATATTGTGACAGTAAAGATAAGAAAATGTTACTACAGTATTTTGCTTATTTAATTTCAGTTTTTATTTTTAAAACAAATGATTAATTATTTGAAATTTACTTGAGTAGTTACATTCAAACCATGAACTTCCTGACTCCATCAAACCACATCAAAGCCTTTGTCAACATGCTCACTACTGTGGATTTTTAAACCAGTCAACTGGTGAAGAAATTAGGCTTAACATTTAAATGGTATTTGATAATATAATACACAATATTATCACCATACTTAGCATTGTTTACGAGATACATGGCCACAAATATGTGATAATGTCAACAAGTCAAAGTTCCCACTTAAAATAGCCTATTGTTAAAAAAATGTGTTTATGAAGAAAGCTCAGTAAAAATCTGATGATAAGGAAAGTGCGTTTACATAACATCATGCTCAAAGTATTAATTATCTTGAACATATGTAAGAAAAAATGTTAAATTATGTTTTTGTTTTTTTAAATTAAATGCTCAGTTTAGGTAGTTAAAAAGAATTAAAGGTTGCTTAGATTGTTTCAACCATATTGTTTTGAATGAGTGTTGGTGTAATTCCCAAATCTCACACTTTATAATCGGATTAATAAATGTTATAATATACAATATGTCCAAGCATAACAAGAAATGCAGAACTTTTATTAGAAGCTAGTGAGGAAATAGGTTTAGAAGTGAACGTGGTAAAGACTTAGTATGTGATCACACAGAGAGCATAGATTGGGGATGATAATTTAGATATTACCGCAAACAACATATCATTTGGCAGGGTTGATGAGCTTAAATATATAATGGCAATTAAAACTATCAATAACAATATTAGATTGGAAATTAGGAAAATAATACAGTTGGGAAATGCATGCTATTACTAGGTCAGTAAGTTGTTGACATTTCGCTTGCTTTCAAGTAATGTAAAACTCAGAGTATAAAAAGCAATAATTTTTAGGTTGTTCTTTATGGGTATGAATTGTGGTCTCTTACCTTACATGACAAAAACATGTTCAGGGTTTTCGAAAACCAGATGCTTGGAAATATATTGGTTCCAAAAAGAGATGAGGCTACTGGGGAGTGGAGTATGTTACTTAATGATGAGTTAAATACTCTGTATTCATCACAAGACGTTATTAGGATAATCAAGTCTTGTATATTATAGTGGCAGGACATGCAGTGCGAATGAGAGATTCTAAAGCCATGTTTACGGTAATGACTGGCAAACCCGATGGAAAAAGACCATTGGGAAGACCAAGACGCAGATGAGAAGATGACATTTGTTTTGAGTTGAAAGAGATAGGATGTAATGAGGTGGACTGGATAGAACTATCTCAAGATAAAAATAGGGTTTAATGAGGTTCTAGATAGAACCAGCTCAAAATAGGGATAGGTGGCATACTTTTGTAAATGTGGCAATTAACTTTCTAGTTCCTAATGCCATAAATAAGTAGGTTAGGTAAGTAAGCAAGCATAGAACACATATATGGAGTCCCATCTTATTTGAGACTCAAAGAAAACAGTCACCACTATTCCCTCCTTTAAGAAGAACTGTTAGCTACACATATTTTGATTGGTAAACTACTTGTCCCAAAACATTTAACTTCCATTTTGACAACTTATTATTTCACTAAATATTGTTTTCCACCATGTATTGATATCTGTCTGTGTTACATGTGTACATTGATTAAGACAATTGAATAGGGATGAGGAAGGTATAATTTTAGAGGAAATGTATATAATTTGTATGGAGAGAGAGATAGAGAGTGAGAAACCATTTAACCCATTCAGTCACGAATTTTAATCATAGAATTTAAAATTATATTACTGTTATATTCTAAAAGTGTTATTTTTGTTATTATTTTTAAGCCAAATTTTTTGACCTTGACTTTGACCTTTGACCTTATTACAGTGTGTCCATGTATATGGACGCTGTGACTCAACGCAACCTTAGCATATGTTGCATTTTTTCTGCAAAAATTGTTTTATTATATAAGATTTATTGCTAGAAAATCTAATATATTGCTTCTAAAACATTAAAAATCATTTTAAATTATAAATTATAAAAATGATTATATTTCCTGAACTAAACCATATAAAAAATTTGCCACATAAAACAAAACCTAAACACATAAAAAAACATCATAAATGAAGACATATTTCAATTGTGCCAGTAGCTCAGAATTAAACATTTGGAAGTAGTACTTAGTAAAAACATCAATAACTACCGGTACTTACCGGAACCTTACTTAGTATGAAATCCCAAAAAGCAATTTCTGTCACTCATCAAACATAAATGAACTTTACACTTTATACAAAAAAAATGAGTTTTTTTTGTGCATTCCTTTTTCTTGCACCTAGTAGCCTCCTTATTTTTGTCAACTATCGGGAAATGCCCAATTTGGTCCAATCTCACATCTTGAATCGGCCTGGATTCATTTCTTGGCCTCTTTGATGGCCCTGCTTCTACTTCTTCGGTAGAATTACTGGGTCTACCTCTTTTTTTAGCCGGAACAGGCTTTCCAGCCAGTATGAGGCCCTCAGCTACCTCGTGCCGAAACATCAAGAGGTCCATCATTTTCCTCTTGTCAATGCCTAGTGACAAAGCTTGTTGTTTGTATTCTAGCCACGAATTGACAAGAGCGAGATCTATAGCATGAGCAAACATTCTTAATGGCCACTTCCTTGATTTTATGTATATCCTGTATAGACTAATTAAAAAATCTAGCGTGTCAACACCACCCATATTTTTATTGTATAGTTGAACAACTTCTGGTCGAGGGACATTTATATATTCTTTTTGTGTCTTGTCCCAGCGACGACAATTATCAGTTTCACCGATACCTACAAAGTTGGAAGCCAACGTGACAGCTCTATTGTCATACCATTTTGTGAGAACAACCTGTCCGTCTTCACTGACTACTTCTTGGGCAAAACCTCTTTCCTGTTGATGGTGCATGTCTTTATCAGATAGCAGAGGAGGTTTATGAAACCTATTTACTCTTATAGTTCCTGCAGCAAAACAATTCCGGTTCTGTAGCCATTGAAAAAGGTGGTATGTACTGAAATAGTTATCAAAGAACAACTGGTGGTTTGGTTCGGTAATCCGACTGTGCAACTGCATTACAGTACTAGCACCAGCTCCAAATTGTGTGTATGCTCCATCTATTCCAGTATTCTTACCTTGATAAAGCAAAAAGTCACATGCCTGTCCATTGTTTCCACAAATTACGAATAGCTTGATACCATATTTGCATGGTTTATTTTTCATAAACTGACGTACACATAGTTGCCCTCTAAAGGGAACCATCTGTTCATCCACGCATAATGCAGTTGTGAGTGGTAGTTCAAGACATCTTGAACGTACAACATCATATATTGGGCGAACCTTCCAAAACTTATCATTTGGATTTTCATCTTCCAAATTGTTTACAAAATGAAGGTGCTGTCGTAATTTAAAATAACGGTTTAGGTTCATATTATCAGCAATTAAATCTACTCGTAATTTTGGGTTCCAGTAATATTTAACCCTTGGATAGCGGAGATTCCCCATCAATATATGTATTCCAAAACAAATTTGGATTTCATCTTCAGTAGTGGGTGTGAATATGGAATTCTGTTGCATGGCATACATATTTGTTTTTTCAGCTGTAATTTTATAAAAACTGTCCGGAATATATTTTTTAAAAAAAGTAAGAGGAGTTGGTAAATCAAAAACCTCAGGAGTAGTTGGTTCAAACCAAGGCACATGCATTGTTTCATAGTTTTCAATGTCAGTTCTCCATTTGATGTCATCTTTTTCTGTAAGACCATTTTCCTGTCTATATCTCTTTTCTAAATCCGCTCTAGGAAGAACTTCTTGAACATGAAGCTCTGGAATCTGACCTTCAGGTTGTACAGGAACAACTTCTGGATTTTCAACTTCACTTTCGGAATCCGATTGATTGTTAGATTCATCTGTAAAATAAATATATGAATCAGAAATGATGTTGAACCATTATAACATCCATGACTGAATAGGACTTGTCTACCAATTAGCAGTTTAGATCCTTGTAGATACATTACATCCACCATTGTTTCCAGCCTTTGGCCTGGAGTAAGTTTTATTCAATTTGATTTTTAGTGGGTGTGATTACGGACGAATGCCTTACCTGTCACCAACCTCAAACAGAAGCCTGGAGAGCACCATAAGCCTAATTTACCTAAGAACCCAGATGCTCGTACCTACCCAATTAGGAATAAAAAAAAACCTTTGGGTACCATCAGGAATTGAACCCGGGACCTCTTGAGATGTAGCCAAGGGTTCTAGCCACTAGACCACGGACTAGATACTTATAATATGTTGTAGAATACATAAATAAACTTAAGGACACAGAGAGTACTGAAAGAGCCAATTGTGAAATAGAAACTAAATCAAAACTTATATCAGACTTACCATCATTTGGAAGAATAATTTCATCATCATCAACTTCATCGTCTGATAAATCTTCTATGTCTGAATTTTCAAGTAAAACTAATATATCATCATCTTTTATATTATGAGTCATTGTTCTAAAAAACACTAACTACTAAATATAATAAATAACTTTGTATTTAAAAACAATGCCAAAAAAAGTAACCTAAACAAACTAAATCACTGCTAAAAAGGACTACATTGAATCACAATGTACATTTATATGGACACGAGTTTTCAAATAAATATATAACACTGTAAAAGTACTCTAAAAATTATCAACAATACATCAAAAGAAAGCTTATTTCATTTTCTAACAAATAATATTTAACTGGTATAAACTGAAAAGGTTTATTTCACTGAAAAAACAAACAGTCAGGGGCGCACATGTGGTGTAAACGCGAACCTAAACCATCTAGAATATAACAATTTACTAATAGTTTTCAAAAATGCAAAAAGAGTGCAGCACTTACTGGACCCTTTAAGTACTTGTCCACGTACATGGACACTGTGATTCAAGGGTCAAATATGCTCAGAATAATGCATAGGAGGAAGAAAAATTGGTGTCCATTTACATGGACAAGGTGACTGAATGGGTTAAGGAAAACCAAATAAGTATGCAAGAGCAAGATTTAAACACTGATCTCCTTGTCGGCAGAAATGCAGCCTAACATGAGAGTGATGCATTTGACCATGGGTCCCCAAATTTTTATGATGGTGGTTTGTTTTAAAAACTCAACATATTTTCGTGGTCCAGCAAAACAGTGACTAGAGTTCAAGCCCTATAGAACTATACAAATTCAAAAACGTGATTTTCTTTCCTTTAGTTATTTTACTTATTTGTTATTTCTGGTCTTCCATGTCTACTACCCACCCACCACAGAAATAGCATAATTTCTTCTGTTTATCACTATCTCATTAAGGTCTTTAAAAATGTCTCCACAGTCCAGATGTGGACCGCGGTCCACCATTTGATGCCCACTGCATTAGATCATGTTAACAACGATGTAACTTTGTTCATTAACCTATGATAAATTAGCTCAAGAGAGACAATCCCAATAGTGCCAATATAACATGTCACATAGCTTTTTTTAGCGCCTCGTCTTATTAGCCTTTTGGGTTATCCGCTTATGCTAATGGTTTTATAGGGATAAGAATGAATATATTTAGAGGAAGAGTACCCACATTTGCCTGGAGGGATGAGGGGAAAACCATGACAAATGAAACCCAAAGTTTAAAATGCCAATGATCCCTGGTTGGCTCTTACTCATGAAGTCAAAAGAGGTCAATTTGCTGAAAACTCCTAGTAGGTGTCAACCAACTGCCAAGAAAGGTAGATAGTCTTTCCCCCATTTTGTTTTGTTTACAATGAGTTTAAAATAAAATTGGATATTTTTATGCAGGCGTATGTCATACATTGGCAAAAAAATCAGTATAATAATTAGGACTATATACACTTTAAAACAATTTAATTTTTTATTACTTAAATTTTATTATATTATACACCAGAAATGTTATAGGCCTAACTGGCCACTAGTTAAACAATCACTTTTAAGCTCATTGTAAAAAATTTATTGTTGAGAAAAAACATGTTAAAATATTACATTTATGTAGAATATACTTTGTTTACCCTGAAGGTAGCAAGCTTACCTTGCTTTGCCCCACTATGGTACAGGTTATAGTGAAATACATTAAGTGTGAATTCAGGGTGAATGAAGTGAACATGTGTCAACACCATTTAGGACAACCCTACTACTGATATACACTTTTAAGTTGATCTAGAAAGTTTTAATTTGAACATCGAATAATAGGCTAATGATTTCCAATATTTATTTATTATGGGTATTTAAAGTGCACTTTCTGAAGCGACTGATTATATCAGCACATAAGAATTTCTATGAATGAGAGCGAAAGGGTCTACCAATTTTGACAGGGAAGGTATTTTCACATACAGTGGAACCTGGATAATCCAAACTTGGAAGGACCAGGAAAAAATTTGAACAATCCAAAAATTTGAATTAAATAAGGTTCTTAAAAGGAATTCCCTTTTCCACTTCCTTTATCAGAACTACTTTTTTCGGCCAAAGTTTATGATTTATAAGACTGTGGCTTGAACAGTGACATCACGATACACACACACAAACACTACTGTACAGTATGTAATTAACAAAACAAAAACTAAACAAAATAAACTCACACGTCACAAGAATATTGCTATGACCGAATCACTAAGAACGTAACCGCTCAAAAGGTTCGACCTTGGCTAAATAAGTACAGAACTGTATGTGTAAACAAAGATGTATGGGTGAGCAGGGTAGGGTGTGAAGAAGGTAAGTGAGTGCATTCCAACGTTGCCTCCCCTGTTTCCAAAAATAGAACAAAATGGTGCGGCAACTAGAAGAAGGAAAACAATACTGCACAGTACATTACAACTTACGAAAAGTTCGAATTAACCAAAATAAAATTTGAATTATCCCCGATTTTTAACATTTGTTTTAATGGAAAGTTCAAGGGACGGCCGAAAAATTCAAATTAAAGACGATTTCAAATTACGGAAGTTCGAATAAGTCAGGTTTCACTGTCCCTTCCAAGATTATTTTACATGCCACTATCGACATGGACCGACAGCTTTACTTCCGTCCCATAGGAAGATCTGGTAGGCTAATGTACACATTTTTATCGCTCAAGAAAAACACAATAACCCAGGATTTGTTTGAACCCACAAACATCAGGTCCTGAAGCAAGCACTTTACCCAAAGACCTTCATGGTCAACCATTTCCAATATGCTTCTTGTTTGGTTAGTATTGGGAACACAAGAAAATAGGCTATATGCTTCAAAATAATTTACACAACATAGATACCATAGGCCTATGGTACCTAAATATTGGAGAGGATGTGACCATTTCAGCCTAGAATCTGAAACCTCAAAATACCATTAGTACAATGATTATTTTCAATCCCTGAATATAGTTCCTTATTTCACTAATTTTGCAAGTATTTAATAGTAGATATTTTTCACATACTTGAAGGCTCTCCTTTAATTATTGGGTAGGACTACTATATACACAAAAATTTTCTCCGTTAAAGGAGTTTTATTGAAACATATTAAAATCATGAGGACTAGGTCAATATAGGCTGATTTTTTTACTAACTTGTTGTAAAAAACATATTGGTATGGTAGGCAAGTGGACTAATTGTTTAGGTCAACCAACACTGACCAATCTTACCTTTAATGAGTGCAATCTGTTGTGAAGCAGGTAGAGTTCCTCGTAAAAGTCCTTCTTTCTCCAGTGTCTTGAGTTGTTTATCGACATCCTGAAGAGCTGAAGTGATCTGTGTCTCCTCAATATCATATATATGGACCTGATAGCCTACACTGGCAAACAACATGGCCCAACTACGACCAATCAGACCACTGGAACAAAGAAACATCTGGCAGTGATGTAGGTTATCTCTCTGTTCAATATCATGGACCTGGTAGCATACACTGGCAAAAAACAAGGTTCAAAGATTTATGTCTAAGAATGTAGATGGTTAAGTGTGATAGTAAACATATTTGGCTTCATTAAAAATAAAATCTTTTTAGGTGAAATTGGTAGTACAATAATCATATAGGCTAGGCCTATAATTAGAATAATCTGTGGCTAATAAATAAGGACTTACTGTGGCACTAAGTTCTAAGATACTAGTTTTGTAAGGGGACCTATCCAGTGTCCAGACATCCTCCACCCCATGGGCGCTTAGGTGCAAGGGGGCTCTGATGGTTCTACTCCAGGAATTTTTGTATACATGTTTCTTTGATTTCTTTATCTCCTTGTTTTCTTTAATTTATTTCCTTCACATTGTTTTTCTTTGTCGCTACATATATTTTTATCTACCACGCAGAATCACATATTATACAAACTTTAGGCCTACTCTATGTTAAAGAAAGTTAATACTGGTAGGATAAGGTATCAATAACATTTACTATGAACAAAATTATAACAATGTACCTGCCAACAATGCCAATCTTCTCATTTTTTGCAGAAGCCATAGTAATATGAACATTTATTCTTCTTGAATTAAAGGTTGTGACTAAAGTGAGTAAAATAAAAGTTTAATTTTTTGCTAGTTTTAAGTCTGTAAATATCATATAGGCCTTCTTATACCAGCGACAATTTCAAACAAAGACATTATCTAGCTGCTAGGCTGTCTTATGTAAGCCCTTTATTGGCTCTCAAGATAACAACTGATTTCCCACTTCACCCTAATTTAGTTCAAGTCAATAACTTTAGAAAAAAAAGATCATAAGGTTTTTCTTAACCTTGATTTCAGCATAAAAATACAAAACAAACATAAAGTTAACGCTTTTTTTTATGACGTGGTAGCATAAGCTGTTGAAGTAAAAAAGTTAGGCATTATCTTTATCTTTGAATTATAAGTTCTAATGTTTCATACAATTTATAAGCAAACAGATTATATTTATTATACTATTGAATCTGTTCATTTCGATCTCATTATATTTTCATTGTATGAAAAAATCGGTTGAAAAATATAATGAATATTTCATAACAACCGCTAAGTTTACAGCATAACCAGAGTTTGAAATATAGATTTACCCTTTAAAAAAGTATATTCTTAACAATATTAAGATCCACCTGTTTTACTGGTGAAGTTTTGACGGTACATTTCAAAACTATAATTACTTCGGGACGAGGGCCTTTTCATAATTTGTTAACCTCACACTCAATTCATATTAAAAGATTCCAAATTTGTAAATATCTTAGTATAGGTTTTCATACCAACATCACTTTTGTTTTAAATAATTATTGCAATAATTTAAGCGTGGTAAACGTCTGTTTTTAATTTTATATTTAAAAAAATATACAACAAATGCCTACAGCTGTAATATAATATTTTAACCCTAGTTAAAAAAAATGATAATTAAATAAGCAAGGATAAAGAAAACGCTCTTATTTTAAAGTTTCACGGTTGGTTCATATTATTATTAGCATACAAATTAGAAAATAAAAATGTAACAAAGCTTTAATAATTAAATGTCACATATTTAATGTTTCTTTGTCTTACTTTCAGAAATGATCGGTATGAGACTAATTATCATCTTGTCTATTCTCTGCGTTGGTAAGTTTGTTTTGTTCTGTATCTAGGCTATGTTGTAGGACAACACCTTAAAAGTTATTTCATAGTTAATTTATAAGATATTTGACTTCTCAGCACCAGTTTGCTTTCCTTGATTGAGATGAGGGTGAAATCTAAATTTATAGGTGAGCTTACATGTTTTATATCTTCAGCCACAGTCACATCTTTAAGGTTGCACAAAAGAGATAAGTGATACATATTTAATATTAGGCCTATAATATGTTTTCCAATAAAATATTTTGATTAGTGTTGGTGAACTTTTAGTTTGAGGTTCCAGAATCTATATTTATAAGAGGGAGACGGGTAATTTATTTATAGAACCATCTAAGATATTATTTTACTATTGATAGTATAAACAAAATTATATTTAAAATCTTATTCACAAAAAGCACCCATTTGTTTTTGATTATTTATTTGAATTATTTAACACGTGGCCTTTCTGAACCGACATTATATCAGCACATGAGAACTTTCTATGAATGAGAGCGAAAGGGCTTACCAATTTTTCCGGGAAAGGTATTTTCCCATAACTTTGAGTGCCACAATTCCCCATGGGACCGACGGCTTAACTTCACCTCCGAAGGAAGTTGTGCTACAGATGTGTATCATTCAAGAAAATCAATCAACCACAGATGGGTTTAAACCCATGGCCATCGTGTTCTGAGGAGAGCAATTTACCTCAAGACCACTAAGGATGACCACCCATTTGTGCGAGAAACACGATTAAAAGAATTAATTTACATGGTATAATTAAATATTAACACAAATAATTAGAACATTAGGCTACAGCAAATATTACAAATAATAATCAAATTAAATGCATTCAGTTAAAATAAATATAATTTTGTAATGAATACAACTCCTATAAGATTTTTTTTATATACTAAGAGAGGTATTGCTATTATCACATTCACAAGAAAGATTATATTATATTATAAAACACATTGTATTCGGTAAATAATATATGGGCCTAGCTATGCGTAAAGACGATGCCTTCTGATTCAAAGTAATAAGCTAATCAAAGATCTCAAATTCAAATATTAATTTAGACAACAAACATCTAGAATGGTCTCAGGAGGAAGCTGGACAGCCTTCTTGGCCACCTGCGCCAACAGTTTCATTTCATGTGAATCAAGGAGACGTATACCTGAGTATATTTTATGGCAGTGGTTCCAAAACTCATTTTTTTTTAAACGTGGAGTACTTTTCGGAAGAGTAATTCGTCACTGAGAACTATCGTTACTTTGATGCCAAAGGTACATATGTGTATTTTTTGTTGTTTTTACATAATTGAATTTTTAAAGTTGTTACTTGTTATTGAATATTTTATCATATAGCAAAAACAGAAGTTGTTTTCGATTTTTAAATAACTTAAATTTGGATCTAAATTTAATTGGAAATTGTAACTTTAAATATTGTTTTCTCAAACACCAATTTTGCACATACGTGTCTTTGCCATAAGGGCAACGATATATTTACCTACACCTACATAGTACTTAACCGAATGACGAAAGTATTCATGATAGAAACGAATTTTTAAGCATTTGGCATGTTAAACATAACGTTTTATTTAATTGAAATGTCATTTTCTCCCCAAATTTCTAAGAAATAAGGACTTACTTAATTAAGTAATGAAAAACGACCACAATAAACATAAAGTAAGGCAACACATTTGATAACGAATTCAAAATAGATATTCTAAAGCCACATCATGTTACCCACATAGATATGGTACCGGTATTTAAAACCATTTTCACAGCCGCAAAAAAAAAAGTCACTTGTCATAAAAAAAAAAAGATACAGTATAGACCGCAAACTTAGATTCTAACGAGGGGCATGGGATTGTTTTGATTTGGGCAATGTTGTTATATTAATTGGTCGAATTTGGGACAGCTGCAACCGAATATCTGGTTCTGCATTGAGGTGGGATCTGTATTTTGTTTTAGTAGACACATAGGCAAAGAGTTCCGATTCACATAAGTTGTTTCAAAAGTCAGCAGATGATTATCACTTTATCTGACAAAACTTCAAATTAGCTGACAACAAAGTTCTGATAGGGACTTTTCATTAGCAAAATTATCCTTTATCTCAGAATCTAATGTCAAATAAATAAATCACTCATTCTGCCACGTCAGCTTTTCCGAAATATCAAAGTATGCTTATAAATTTTATTTCATTTTTTGTGGAGCTCTTCCGGAAAATAACAGTTGAAACTATCAAGCAAACTTATCAGGTGAACGTAAAACTCATTTAGAAGGCGCTCACTTCAGCCCTCATTTCATTTCAAAGAGCTGATTCAAAGTTTTGCCGCGAGAAAGCCATCTTACTTCTGTGTGAAGAAGTAAAGACGTATGTAGACTAGCCATGTTATCTCACACCATTTTGAATAGCCTTGTATTCTTAGGTCGTAATTTGATCAAATTAATTATTTTCACGCTTTCGATCAAAACTTATTTTAGGGGGAGTGGAATTATTTTCACGCTTTCGATCAAAACTTATTTTAAAGGGGTGGAATTATTTTCACGCTCATGGTGGTGGATGAGGCAGTGTACTCTAATACACTTCCTGATATTTTGTTTTATTCTTTTGATAGCACTGGATGTCTTCCCAATAATGGCCTTCCCGCCGTCTGTGCACACATCAACGCAATTATCTCATGGGATGCCATTCACTATGAAAAATTCTTAGATTAATTTGAAAATTTCAGCGCTAATTGTGTTAGTCAGTAACGTAATACAGAAAAGCAGATTCTCTTGAAAAGATTCCAAGTATTTGTAGCACAAAAATACTATTAAAATTGCCAACCAAGCCATATCCATTGATCTATCCCTTTGGCGTGAAAATTGAGTGCATTTTATTCGTGAATGTAAAGTAGCTTTCACGCCCTATGCGCGAAATTGTGTTATTTGACAAAGAGACTGTGTCTACTGGTTTCGTTGCTTTTTCCATCTAGCAAACACTCCACTATGTCCTTTACGCAAGGACTGATAAGGTTTTCAGCGATGGTGTGGGCTTCGCCAGCTTGAACAACCCGGTAACTGACTAAGTAGGACATCATAAAAGCCTTTTTCTTAACGGTTTTTGAGTTATAGTATATAATTTTCTGGGCTTGTGTAAGTTCATCGTACTACTTTGTGAAGAAATCAGTCAGTTTTCCCTTATATTCTGGATGGAGCCCCTCAAACTTATGACGCATTTTTGCTGGGAACATCGCAATGTTTGGTAACACTCTGAAAGCGCAGCGATATTATCAAAGAGAGGGGGTTAGTTGTAACCGTCGGATCTCTCTGTCTGGTTTCACCATGTGCAGTCTGTGTACTACGTCAACGTTCTCGATGTTTTCCACAGTTCCAAGAAGATGCGGTGCAGGCTGGCAAATCTGACTGAGGTGATGCATGGCATGTACTTAAGCTTTATTAAACTTGCTATCTAAAGTGTTTCATAAAACGCTGCTAAATAATATTATTTCTAACCAACACTCACCCAAACACGGTTCATGGCCGCACAAATTCACAGTTTTGAGATCTTGTCATATTTATTTTTATTTTCAATATCTTCATGGAGCACTTGGAGATCCTTCGCTGAGAACACTTTTGGAACCACTGTTCTATGGCATTTAGAGAGCTTCCCCCTCGAGTTTCCCATTTGTTATTACCAACTATTCTAAACCAAAACCACGCTAATTGAACTCGAGCTGTGTGTCTTGAGAGGGTCTATCCATTTGAAATGTAATATCTCGAAGGTTATTTGACCAATATTGCGGGTCGATTATAATATTAACTTGCAAGTTAAGAACAAAATAAAATTGCAGTAAATGAGCCGTTTATGTTATGAATTTATAATGTTAAGGTCATTGTTAATGCATTAGCTAGTAGGAAAAAGCATTAGTCAATTTCTCTTTAGATCAAATAAGAGTAGTTCCGACAAATTATTTAACAAACAAACTTGTAAAATACGCTATGGAGGGACCATTTCAATCGTTTGCACTAGTCCAGTACTAAGGACGCATCGCAAAGCTTTGGAATGCATCGAAATCCATCAAAATATTCCCTCTAGGCAAACTGATTTGACGTTGACGTTTTTGGTACAATCCGAGGCAGTGAGCGGGTCTCCATTAAAATGAAGGTATTCAAATATTTTTTATGCATTCCATTCCTATCGTTCTGGTTACGATCCGATACATTGTTCGGCAAGCTTTCAATTTTTGAATAAAATAAGTTAAGCTTGATACCAATCAGACCATACGAAGTATGCAATCTTTACAAATTCACATTAATTGTTTAAACTATCGCTCGCTGTAAAGTTAGATCTCATGATAATAATACTGTCTATTTGGCATCTCTAAATAGAGTAGAGAAAAATAAATTACTGTCTTAGCCCAATAATATAGAAACCATTTTACTTTAATTTATTCCGCTGACTTACTGAATTGTTGCGTTCTAGATTATTTAGATCAGCGGTTTTCAAACTGGGGTACGCGGGTACCTTTCAAGGGGTACGCGAGCAGCTCTCAACGGAAAGTTGGCAAAATAAAAAGGGACTTATGGAAAACCCTAATTATTGACAGTGACCTTTATCTTTATCCCTCTTTTTATCGTATTTTCTCTCATCTGGAGATCGATTTCTGAGAATTTTCAACCCTCTACTTGACACCTTGCACATTAGCAGTTTATTATATCTTTCTGAACAACATACATCTGTGTGTTTTTTCATTCGTGGTGTACCTAAAAAATAAGTACCACAGTAGGCTAAATTTGGAGCCGGACCACAGATTGGAAGTTTCAATTGGACAACCAGACATCAAAAATTTGCGCTGAGTCATACAGCCACACCCCTCTCACTTAAAAACTTTGAAAATCATAATATATCAGCTCCAGAACTATAAATATAAATTTTGATTTGAAAATGTTGTGATTGTGTTTACGATTTCCTTTATCGTTTGATGAATTTGTGAATAAAATGTATAAAACTTTTTAGAGTAAAATTATATTATTTTAACTAATCATAACGATTCTCAATCAGAGATAATGTTAAGAATATAACAGTGGGATTCTCTCTAACTAGTTTTGTCACATTTGAAATATTTTGATTGCGGATATTATTTCCCAGTAGATTAACTATATCAATAATTTACCAAGTGATCATATTTTTTAAAGCCTTTCATTTGGATTTTTTTTAATCTTGGGGGAACCATTAAACTTTTAGACGCGGCCAAGGGGTACAATCTAAAAAAAGTTCGAGAACCGCTGATCTAGATAGTTAAATAAAATATATTAACATACGTTATTTTAAACATTATGAATAATAGATGATATTATAGTTAATAGTTAGTATTTACATCATAAGATTTAGTTTGTTGGTAAACCAGATTTGCTTTAAATCAAGCAGAACCAGCGTTTGATAAAAAAAAAACAAGTGATTATAAAATTACAAATACTTGACTATACCATGGATATTAGTTTCCACGTATATCATATTTATAAAATGAATGTACAGTAGATATAGTTATGTTATGTCGAGGATTGAAGTTTATGCCATAGACTGAGAATAGAAAGGGCCCCCAAAATAACTAATAGAGGGGCTCAGCAGGCTCCTCAAAAATCGGTGTGAAATTTCTGGAAAATGCAACATAAATCCGCATTTCCAGACTGTCAAGTCATTTGATGATAAAAGGAGCCTCATATTATGGTCTCCCAAACCTAAACAACTGCTCCCATCTTTGGTCATGACGAATTATGGGTAAAGAAACGATACTACACAGATCCTAATGAACAGGTTTTTCACTACATTAGTAACATTGGGTTTCCGGTGAAGTTCTCTTGCTCGATAATGGGCAGATTCTCCCGGTATGGGGACGCCTGGAGTTGGGCTCGGTCATATTAGGCTGTCAGTTAAAGTTTAATTTAT
>JBCFYV010011164.1:49103612-49136616 GCA_039000515.1 Timema cristinae
TAAACAATTTGTTTACTCCTGTATACATTATTAGATTGATTATAATCATTATAGTTGTTTATAACCTTAGTTTTAGGTTCACCAAACACCAGTACAGAACCAAAATAATGACTGGAACACAACACCAATAGCTCACATCTGATAGACAAAAGTATTAAGTGCGTTTCCAAGAGAACATTAGTTCACATTTCCAAATGTTATCAGTAGGGGCTTCCTTGCTGCTTATCTCAGCAAAGTTATATTTATATTTATACATAATACTATGTCTGGTTCATATGTTTTGGCTATCAGCATCTTATACTAATTTAAATCAATAGTTTGATCTATTAAGGATGAGGAAACTTGCTTAGAATAAGTGTACTATTATTTGCCTGGAACTATGAAAAAAATCACTTGATAAAAACCAACTCCAGAAAATATTTTATATTGGGTTTATTTTGCATGCACTTTTTTTTATCATCCTGTATAACACATGACTTACAAACTAGACAAACCATCATAATCATCATCATCATCATTATCATCATCAACAACAACTTTTTCCAGCTTGTGGCCGGGTTAGTCATCCTCCTTTAATTTCTTCCATTCTTCTCCTCTCCTTTGAATACTTTATGTTATCTGCTCTTCCCATCTCTTTCTTGGCCTCTCATGCAGTCTTTTTCCTGCATATGTCATTGCCAAAATTTTCTTTGGCATTCTCTTTTTTTCCACCCTCATTACATGCCCATACCATCTCAAGTCTAGCGTCCTCTACTAGCTCATGTATTCCCTGTACCCCAATTCCTCCTAATCTTGTTTCTCCTCGTGACAGCTAACATGCTCCTCACAAACTTCATTCCCATGGCCTCAACACTTCAAGGACACTTCTCTTCTACAGGTCTCTTGCGCACCTATTAGAACAACTCACCCTTATGTCCTATTCTCATTAAATCCTCTCTACTTACACCTTTCGTCTCAATCATGCTTCAAAGATATTTTACGTTCTGTAATTTTCTCATCTCTACTCGATCCAATCTTAGAGCTTTATTACGTGCTACCTTCTTCCTTGTTGTTAACATTTCATCACACTTTGCCATGCTAATTTATTCCACATTCTTACACTTCCACATTCCATTCTTGTAGTTGTTCCAGTACTTTTACCTTCTCTCACCATACCATCAATTCATCAGCAAACATCATGGCTTTCATTCTTTCCTGCAACTTATTCTCTTCTTATATATTTTTATACAGTGACACATCAGCTTTAACCTCCTATAATTTGTCCCCAGCACACTGTGTAACCATTGTATACCTACTTCACATGGTTCCTTCACAATTAAAAGGATCCATTCCTAATGTTACCCTGACTATATAAATCTCATTGCAGTGTCTCTCCAAATATCACCTGCCTGAGTCTGTGATTCTGGAGTCGGGCAAGTTTCTCAAGTTGGATGAAATGTTGCCTGCGTTGAAACGAGACGGCCACCGAGTGCTTATCTTCAGTCAGTTTGTCATCATGTTGGAGATACTGGAGGCATACCTCACTATCCGAGGACACTTGTACTTGCGTCTAGATGGCAACACACCTGTTACTACAAGGTAGGTCTGCAAACTTAAACATAAAAGTATTTGTACTAAATGCAACAAAAATTAATTTTTCACATTTGGATAGTGGTTAATTATATCTCCTTTATCGGCTTCGCATATTTTTCTCCCTAGTTTTATTATTATTATTATTATTATTATTATTATTATTATTAGTAGTAGTAGTAGTAGTAGTAGTAGTAGTAGCAGCAGCCAGTAGTAGTAGTAGTAAGTAGTAGTAGTAGTAGTAGTAGTATCAAGTAGTAGTGAGTAGTAGTAGTAGTAGTATAATTTGTGAATGATCTACTCTTATATTGCTTAAACATGTATGAAGTTAAAATGAGTGCAAAATATATTATTTTTTTTAATATTCCTTACTGGTTCTGTAACATTGTTAAAGAAAACCCCAAAATTTACCCCAAACCCATTATTTAGCAGTGACAACATGAATTATTAATTTATAACATTTGTAGTAAGTATAGTTTAGTTTTGAAATTTTTGTTAAGTTTTAAGCTCAACATTCATGTTTCACAATTTGACCCTCGATAATTATACTGCTTATGCAGTATTTTCCCCTTCTTTTAACATACATAATTTTTCTTTTGTTTCAGACAAGACTTGATTGACGAGTTTAACAATAATTCTGATCTGTTTGTTTTCCTATTATCAACACGAGCTGGTGGCTTGGGTATTAACCTCACAGCTGCTGACACTG
The DNA here is from genome assembly GCA_039000515.1 of Timema cristinae. NCBI lineage: Eukaryota > Metazoa > Arthropoda > Insecta > Phasmatodea > Timematidae > Timema > Timema cristinae. The sequence goes on from JBCFYV010011164.1 coordinate 49,105,891, forward strand.
TTATCATACATGACATTGATTTTAATCCTTACAATGACAAACAGGCGGAGGATCGATGTCATCGTGTGGGGCAGACTCGGTAAGTTTGTCTTTCGTAGACTGTCGACACTAAATTCTACAACTTGAGATGAGTTTGAATGAAATTGTAAAAAGAGTTTTTAAGTTTTTTGTTAAGTCAAGTTTATTATTTCACACCACTTTAGGAGTTGCTCTCTTCACCCAAAGTTTCACCTAAAATTAACATGAATTCAAATTATATATTGTACCAAGCTATATTAGAAGGTTATCATCACCTTACTCTAGGGGTGGGATTTTGGAAGTAAACTTAGAAGAAATGAACTTACATTTAGCATAGCAGAGGTGGGGGAACTATAGTAATAAATCATAGGTGTAAAACACCACCTATTGTACCCTTTATTTAGCCTGACCCTTGCATTATTCCACTACCATTCAGGGTAAACTAAGTGCAGCTGGAAAACATTAAAACTTCAACTTCACATTGACCTGTAATCGGTCTATTGCAAGTCTCACACTTCAAACCATCTGATAACCATTGGAGTTAGTTTTGAAAAGTATACACATATTTACAACCAACACAACTGCTATGATTTCCTTTTGTATATTAGCATTTGTTCAGTGTTAGTGCCGTTTTGAACTGAGAAGAGCTCTGACACTAAGATGTGATGCACAAAAAAGTTTTATTAGTTATTTAAAAAGGGCATTATTTTCTTGATTAATGGAAATAGTGCCCGTCACTAAATTTATAGATCACTGATGAGATTGGTGAATATTATTTTATATAATAGTTAATCTAAGAACTGTAATAAATGTTTCAGGGATGTGTCTGTATTCCGACTGATTAGTAAAGATACAATAGAAGAGAGTATACATCAGGTAGCACTAGAGAAACTGCAGTTAGAACAAGACATAAGCAATCCAAGAGGTATGATATTAAAACTATCTTTGTTGGCTCACCATTGCCTGCAACTAGAGCTCTGGCAGCTTGGGGTTTCTCATTCAAGTCAAGTATTTAAAAAAAAACTCCTGAGTTTGAGTATATTCATAATTTTAAGATGTGAGATTTTAAGAATAAATGAAAATAACACACTAAAATTACAATTAAAAAATAGTTTATAGAGTCTCCATTTCAATGAGCTAATATTTCTCCAAAATATGCCTCTGTAACTTTATTTACCCTATAGGAAATTGTAAGAATCACAAGCAGTTAGAAATTTGTAATGTTTCATATTTAATTTATTAGTCCTTAAAGTAATAATCGCTCATGATCACTTCTTATGTTCCAATTTCATTCCTCACTTGCTAGAATTAATTATCTATTACAAAATCTATTTCAATTCCATTTTTAATCCCTGTAAAAGTTTATATTCATACTTTAAAATGAAAAATAAGATAGTTAAAATAATATCTCTAGTAGCCACATTGAAATTGTAAATTTAAATATGGTATGTTTGGTAAAATATTTATTGCAATGTTCACCAACACTGATTTTAGACAGGCTAATCAACATAATTCTATAACTAAATACTAATTCTAGTTTTGTAGCTCAACATATTAGTACAAGTTTTAAATATCTTAAGCTAGCAAACAATCAATATATATTCTAAATGTTACATTTTTAATATACCAATAACTGAAATTAAAATGTTAGAAACAGACCATGTGAAAACAGTAAAAAATAATGACTATTCAAGTATTTAGTGAACTATTTAGCTATTTTTATTTTCATTGCCTTGTTATGACAATGCAACTTCAATCAAGGATAAGTCAAAATGGTCAACAATCTTGAATACGTTTACCAGTCAAAAGTAGTTTTAAATCTCTATTAAGGTGACATTTGATATAGATTGGTCAAGTTACTGACAAGTTATTTATAATTGAAACTGCCAATACCATCTAAATTAAATAGCCTATACTTACCATTGAGTTAAAAAAAATATATCTACTGCCTCATTTGATCATGTTTTTATTTCAGAGAATGATGAAACTGAGGCAAGGCATGTAGTAACTTTATTAAAAAGAGCCCTTGGCTTGGAGGCCAAGAAAACTGATGATTTGGATGTCAAGAAAACAGAGGTCTCTGTGCCCAGCTGAAAGTTGCCTGTTGCTTTTATTTAAATAGAAGCACTTGACAGGCATAGCAGTCTGTGATAATACAATATGTTTCCATGTTAAGATGATAACATGGAGTTGTCTAACATCACTTGTGTATTAAAAAGAACTATTAACTTCTTGAAATTGTTTTTATTTCACTAAATAAGTTTTAAAGGTTGTTTGTTTACATGAAACAATGAACAAAGGAGGCTATTGTGGCAATATTAATTTAGCATACTGGTTAACTTTGTCAACGTTAAACATATAACAGATTATTTACTTTAATGGGTGTCAAACATCTTAGCTCAGTCGGTAGCATGTTTGCCTACTGAGCTAAGGGTCCCGGGTTCGATTGCCATTTATCATTGGTGAAATATGGGCTTACCCTTTCACATTGATAAATTAATGGCCAGGACTAGGTGTTATGTCTGTCCTAGTCTCAAGTTAGATTATAGAGCATATGAAGATACTACAGGCCTAGCAAGCCGGTAGCGGAAAAATATACGACGAATAAAAAACTGACCCAAGCCATAGGCTGGAAACGGTAATGGATGTAAATTTACTTTTATTAGTACACCTTACCTCTTTGTTGAAGAAAATCTCTTTTCACATTTCGAGGTAGTTTGTAAAAAATAAATATATATATATATATATATATATATATATACTTTTTGTTATATATAGATATTACTTCTTTGTTGGCAACAGTGTAAAGTGTAATCTTTATTACTCTTTTAACTGTGCAAATTATATTGTATTTGTTCCTATCACTCTTTATAGTACCTTTCAAGCACACAACAAAAATGTATTATGCTTGTACTCTCTTTAATTATCTGCAGAATTTTACAAATTATATTTAATTTATGTTTTCAAAAGCAGCAAATAACAGATAAAATTTGAGAAAATGCAGCCTTTATTTGATATTTAAGTATCACTTAGAATCATAATGTAAAACTTACCAAGGCCCATTGACCAATTTCTTTAAGTGTGTTCAGGGGTCTAATCTGCCTTTAAATGAGTAAGTTTTGTGAATTTGGTGATAATGTTAATTAAAGAGGTTAAAACTAAGTTAAAAGGTGTCTCCACCAAATTTTTATTTTATTTTGATTAGAGAAGATTTGAATCCATTCTTTTTGGAATTTTAATCTTCATTTTACCTACAAATACCCTTACTAAAAACTACATGGTAAACATAAGCGGTTGGTTAACTTCTCTGAATTGGTATGAGTTTTTTTTTCTGTGTATTTTGATTATTTGCTGGACTCTTATGATTGGTAGCAACTAACAATTTAAAAACGAATCATATATCTTCAATTATGAAGAGACTTGAAACTAGTCATTACTACTTATTAACTTACAACCAAATTACTTTTTGAAATGTTTTTTAAAACAAGTTTGAAAACTATTGCAATCATTCATGAAAATTCACAATGTTGATTATCACACAAACTTAAAATAAAAGTAATAATAAAGTATTTATTTGGACAACTCAATGGTACCCCCAAGGGTTGGCAATAGGGTTGGGATATTTAAGGATTTTGACATCGGGATAAATAGTCTTGTTTTAAATTGGTATTCATAACATTTATCATTACATTTTTTGAGCTTTCGTAGTTATGTTCAGCTGGAGTGGGAGCTCAAGGAGAGGAATGGGAATAAATATAACAAAAAATTGTATTATTTTGCTAAACGTCACCAGTCATGAGCTCTGATTTTGTGAACAATTTTTGATGACCCAAATTATTTTTTTATTTGATACGAACTTATAATTTCGACAAAATAAGTGGAATGAGAACCTCTTGACACACTAGAAGATGTGGTGCTAATAATAATAATATAGTGCTGCCATCTTTACAGTGATATAACTGAGAAACAGTCAGCTGTGGACAGTCAACCTTGCAGTTCAACCAAGAGCATCAGTCTACTCTCTTGACCTGATGAAGATGTCTGTGACAGTGAAAGCTTGTCCTTAAAATTGTGTTTGTGTGTTTTTTAGTGTTCTATCTAAACAATTTCTACTCCAGTGTCACCAAGGTAAGTGTGCTGGCTATCCCTCCTAATTTAAACTTAATTTAGAGATGGGCCCCTCGAATCCACCGAATCTTGACAAGTATTTGAGATTCGAGTATTCGGTGTTTTACTGGATTCGATGATCAAATCTTTCACCTCATAAACAAATTATAATATGTTGAATTCAAAAATTACTTAGTTAGGCCTACTTGAAAAGGACAATTTAATCCGTAATATTTATTTTGTCGGATGAAAGAGATAAACATGAATAAATTTATTTTAAACAAAAAATTGTTAGGTTTGGAAAATCTTACGTGCCTAGTACCATAACCTCCCAACCGTATGGGAAACTTGGACTCGACCGTTTCATCACATGCTCACTTCTAAAACTTTCACCTCACGAACAATATTGTAAATATTTTAATAAACACATCAAAACTCTTCAAAAACTGAAAATCAAAACTAGAATTACAAATAAACTCGAAATAAATTAAACAAATTACGGCTTTTTTTTTTTCAACCGAAATAAGAACACATTACAGATGATACAAAGTCAGCCGCCATTACACACGATATAGTCAGTCGCCATGACGTATATTATGTTTACTCGCCCGAGGGATGATTAAAATAATGATACTCTTAATTCTTACTACCCAACTGGTTTTAATTATCTACAACTATGTAAAGAACCCCAATTTATTGCATACGATCCTTAAGTTAGACATGTTGGGTTTCATGAAAAGTAAATACTGTCAACAGTCAGTTTATTCATCCCTACCGGCGTACGTATCGTATATCGATTGTTTGTTAAAAATCGATTCAGGTAATCTGATCATTTAGTAAGCGCTCTCGAGTTTTAATAATCAAATAACGACTTGCTAATCCATTATTTATTTTTAAATCGATTTTACCTTAGTTCTTATTATTTCTTTTAAATATGTTATTGAAGTAATTGTGGAAATATTCAAACGTAGTCCTGCCTTATAAAATGGGAATGAACAGATTGTAGTCGAAAATATGTTTGTGTTTTAAATAGAATGTATTCTCAGAAATCGATATATCGCAAGAATCGAATATATTTGTTTTCTACGCAAAACTAGATAATGGGTATAAAAGAAAATAATAATAAAACATACTTAAGCATCATTGAGTTCACTATTTCCAATCAATGTTTAATTGTTAAGCACGTTGTTTTAGTCTTTATTAAAATATTTGTATTTTTATTTTTGTTATCTTAATACAATAAAATATCCTTTATTGATGATTAAAGTTGATCAAAGGATAACTAGGCCTAATCTGTTTATTTCACATGTTTTCTAGAAACTTAACCCATTCTAACAACACTTTTAAAAATAACTATAAGACACTCAAATTTGATTAATTTTATTTTTAAACAATAATATGAGTCTAGATTGTTTAATTTGGCTGGATTTTAACCTATATTTTGGGAAGGAGGGGGGTGATTATAATTGAAAGCATGATTGAAATAAACCTTAATTCACAGTTTAGGCCTATATTGTGTAATGTAGGTCTATTTATAAAACATTAAAATTTATAACGATTTGCTAGGATTTGGATTCGATATTTGAGATTCGAAAATAAAATGTGGATTCGGATTCGAGAAATAGTGGATTCGACCCAACTCTACTTAAATTAGTTTAGGAAACTGCAATGTGATATTTATTTTACTGAAATTCAATTAAACTGGCATGGCTTAGCATGTAACTTATTAGTGTGTTTAGCCAATGCAATATTTTATACCAATGTAGCTTGCCTTGGTGGCGTAGATGGCTAGCACGCTAGTCGTGTTAAGTTCGACTGCTGAAGACGGGAAGATCGAAGTTCGAATCTTGGTCGGATGAACTGGGAGGGGGGGGGGGGGGTCCTAAATGGTTTTCCACTCTCCCTCCACGCAAATGCGGGTTCACTACCTCTAATTCAACCTTCCCAATTCCTAATCCATTAGCGTAATTAGTACTTAAAGCGTATAACCTGAACGGGTAGTAACTAATAATATACCAGGGCCAAAAGTGTTTTTGGAGTAGAACTTTAAAATAATATGTATGAAAAAAGTGCATCGAGCAAAAACAATTTGTAATAGGAAAATAATAGTAAAAACCCTAACACATATTTACACATACTTCAATATTCAATGCTATTTATAGCATCTTCTTCAGGAAGTAGTTGTAAGGATAAATAGGATGAAGACATCCTGAAGAAAGGGGACTGATCTAACCCGAAAATTTCACAAGTATGTATTTTGTTGTGTTCTTTGAGGCGCACAGTTTTCAGGTAAATATATAGGCCTTGCCCTCCTAGCCTCTTTTCAATGTTTGGTTTAAAAGAGTTGTTTGCCACTATTTTTCCTATTAATTATAAACAAGTTATATTTCCTCTCCTTTGTTAAAATTTACACTTTGTTTTCCTTTATTAGTTTCAACAGACATTTTAACAAAGAAAGAAATACATTAAATGGTAGCAGCCTTACAAAGACTTTATGTGATAAATTTAGGCCTACTTAGGTCTGTCTTTTTTTTTTTAAACAGCTCCCTCCATACCCGTGGTAATAACTTGCTTATATGATCAAATTAAACCAATCAAAAGTCTTGAAACAAAATATAGCGCTCTAAGAAGGTTAACACTAAGAAATAACAAAAGGCAGCTCTTTTTTAATTTGATGATCCCATAAAATTAGTATTGTAAAACAAGTTTATTCAACAGACTTTACTATCAGTTAAGTTATGAGGACTTTGATGAGACATTGTAATACTGGGCCTTAATGATCTTGACATTTAGTCTGAGGGCCCACCAGAAGGGGTTGTTGGCTTCATTTTATTTCTAACACGAAGTCTTACTACTCATTCAGGTTTTACACTTTGGTTTTAACTTGACTTACTTTCTTTTTTAAGTGTATTTAAAAATATTTTTTTCAAAACATGAGACAGTAAGACATGAACAGAAAGCAGTGTGTTCTATTTGTAAAAGCAAAATTTTACAAAGTTTAAAAATACATCAAAGTATCAACCAGTCAGTATGTTGTCGCATATTACGTTTTGACCTGTCTCAGTTCATGGCATGACCTCAAGCAGAGTTGATCCAAACCTTCATGGCATCATGCCTTGTATGTGGTCCTAATTGGAGCTGAACCAATCTGAACCCTGACTCCAAAAAGGACAAGTTATTTAGACCTCCATGTGTGCAAGCAGTGAATGTAGTGGTGTTATATCCTAACTAGAGCCAAACCAGTCCGAGCTCATGACTCCAAAAAGGGCAGCTGCTCCAGACCTCATTATGTCACCAGCTGACGGATCCCCTTTTGGTTTTGGACTTGCAGCTTTCTTCAACTGAAAACATTAAACCTTATATTATTGACTTTAAAAAGACCACTAATAGAGAGGTTGGTGAGGGAAATATGTGTGGGAATTTTAAGTTAAGGCAAATATATATATTTTTATCATTCATTCTATACTATGGAAACAGATATAGAGAAAGCTACTGATATAAATGACAACCACAACTCACTAATATAATTACTAAGGACAACTACTTTTCGCTAATTGTGTTTGTATGCATCATGTAAAAAATGCTATCTGAAAGCAAAATAACTAGGGATGGACCCTCAAATCCTAAGGATATTAGTTATTCGAGGAAAATAGGAATGTTTACTTGTTTTTATCTATAATTCAAAATTACATGTAGCTGTCTGAGAAATTATGCTCAAATAAATAAAAAGAAGAAAGTATTTGTTTGTATCTAAGTCTAACCCATTTTTGTCTCCAGATTGGATTATATTATTATATTTTGCATTATTTTTACACCATTTTCATGGATTCAGTTGTTTGTAATTCATGTGTTGATATAATTAAGAAAAATAAAAGGATACAAACAATTTAAGAATGATGTGATGTTACTTAAAGAGAAGCTTGCCTGAGGTTTGCTGACAGATGTTTGCGGATGGTGCGATGTAACGGGAAGTAGAGGGAACCAGGGGGCTGTGGTGCACAGAGGAAGAATGCTAGGATTCTCACCAGTGCTACCAACAGAGGTTGCCTTCAATCCCGCCACGACAGAGAGTTTCTCTGGCCATGCTATCAGGACTCCCAGGAGACACTAGAAACATATTTTAGCACACAAATATAAAGGTTACAATGATTGATGTAATCATTTAATATTTCATTTATCTAAGATATTTAACCAACAATTCTGAACTGACTTAGTATATCAGAATAAAACTTTTAAACTAACTTAAATCTAGAACAAACACAACATCTAGCTCCCGGCCATTAATTCATCACTGTGAAAGAGGAAAAGTAAATTTTTCAGTCATGCTGGGAATCAAACCCGGCACCTTTAGCTCAGTAGACAGATATGCTACCAATTGAGGCTGAGTGTCGAACCTGATATAATCTTAATGATAAAGTAAAGTGCTTCACTCCAGGACCAGTTGTTGTTCATGGGTTCAAAACAAGTAGGGTTGACTAATTTTTCTCGAATTATTAAAAATCCAGAGCACAACTTCCTTTGAAGGGGAAATAAAAACCGCCAGTCCCATGTTGATCATGGCATGTAAAAGAACCCTGGAAGGTATGTGAAAATACCTTTCCTGGCAAAATTGGTGGGTCCTTTCACTCTTGTTCTGGGAAACTCTCGTATGCTGTAATAATCAGTTGGTTCAGAAAGTGGATATTAATTACCTCAAATGGCAATTTCATTTTACTATCAAATGTTAAAAAAAAACTTTGAATTATGCAATAAAGCGAAAGTTTTATATACTGTATTGCTTTGGGTTGAATTCTGAATTTATCTCTAATTATGTTTTATGTCATTTAACTACTGTCTCTTTTAAAATAGTGTTTAGTGATTATTCTAAAAATGATATGTTGAAATTGAAATGTGTGTAATTTAGTGAGCTATACCTCAAATCTCTTAGTCATATTGAAGTTTCGTTCCTCCAAATTCAAACCTATTCCTTTGTACCCAACATTATTAAATAACATTTTACTATATTATCCGACACTTTAGCTTAGTCGGTAGCGTGTATGTCTACTGGGCTAAGGGTCCCGGGTTTGATTACTGGCATGATCGAAAAATGTATTATTGGTAAAGTGTGGGTTTACTCTCTCACAGTGATGAATTAATGGCCGGGGACTGGATGTTGTGTCTGTTATAGTCTTTAAGTTAGATTATAAAGCATATGAAGCTATGACAACCTTAGCAACCCAGGCCACAGGCGAGAAACAGCTATGAATGTAAAGTAACATTCTACTATAATATAATTTGTATTATTTTGTAGGTATTGATAACATCTATCAAGAGTGACAGATGCAGATAACATTACTTAATGTATGAATGTAAAAATATTTTTGTAACTACCAGATTTTGTCCATCCCACCAAAATTAGGTTATAGCATATTTTAAGTCAGATTTGACCCATCTCTAAAATAAAATAAAAATATTATTAAATGCATATATGTTTAGTACCTGGCTCTTTTGAACACTCCTCCTGATGTTATTTTGAATGTATTGACTGAACACATCCAAATCAAATGGGTCAATTTTTTCTTCAAATTTGTCGCTTATTTCCTGAGATTTTCCTATAAGAATCTAAAATAAAATTATAAATATATTAAGAGATATCTAGTTAAGTACTTAAATGTTACAGTGAAATCTCATAATAACGGATACCTCCAGGATAAAAAAAAGTCTATTATTAAGAAGTGGCTTTTATTTGGAAAAATATATATTTTAAATCATACTTCTTGAACATTGTTCATCCCGTTCAGTAGTGTAAGCAGAATATTATGAATAATAAATCAATGTTGTATGTAGCCTACTGCACAGATTGAATAATACACAGAACAATATGCAAATGAAACAAAATATAAACAGTAGACCGTCTGTACTGTATATATGTGCACATGAGCATGGCATAGCATAGCAGGAACATCCCCTCGCTGATGGCTTAAAAGGGATATGAGATAGGAGGTATGACCTTGAAGTATCTTCATGTGAGACAATGGCATTCCTGACATTCCTACAGTAAAATACTCTAAATAGGATAGTGTTTTCAATTTTGTCCCTTTTTTTAAGAGATTGTTAAGTATAAATACACTAACAGAAGTTTCGGTGTCCATTATTGGGAGATTGTTTCACCGTAAGAGCCCAAGTTATTTTGTTGGGGAAATTTAAACTGTCTATTATAAAGAAGAAAAAAAATTCTAAGGAATACCTTGTTTCACTTTATGAGCTATTTTGTTATATTTGGAAGAATGTACTGGTAATGTGGATAGAAACATAAAAGAGGACAAACACAATAAGTCTTTCACAAAGTAAAGAAGAACAATGTCCATTTCCTGTATTTGTACTTTATGTTATTCATTCCTTTCTAAGTGTTCTAGACTGTATTGGCCTGAAAATAAGTTGCACTTTTTCCCCCAAGAAACAGCCTTCATAAAACTCTAATGCGGCCTATAATCACATTCTTAAATATACAAATAAAATGTTGTACTTATAAGATACGCATGCGGTTATATGATATATATATATATATATATATATATCATATATATATATATATATATATATATATATATATATATTAGGGGTGTGCGAAGTCCACTTTTTTGGTTCGAATCGAAGTCGAGTCGAATATGTGAAATATTCTCGAAGCCGAATCGAAGTTCGAATATTTTTCTATTTTATTTTGAGTAAAACTATTAATATATTGTTATTAAATATAGGTATTTATCTAGCATCAAACTGAATTTATAGGCTATTTATTGTTTCTAGCACTAATATTTGTAGCTTATTGCCAACTTGATAATGTTAATCACTTTACCTCTATGCAAAAAAAACAACAAAAAAAACACCTTTTTATTTTATACTTAGCAGGTAGGTAAAAAATATATTTCTTTGAGTCTGGTTTTATTATGCTTTATTGAAGTCTTACTTATTCTTTTTAAGATTGCTATGGAGGAAGGTAAGCTGTTGTACATGTTCAGGGAGTAAACACTCTCGTCGGGCTATAACAACATTTCCTGCTGATGAGAATAGTCTCTCACTACTGACTTGCGTAGCAGGAATACCAAGATATTTAAGCGCAACCTTAGCGACATTTGGGAATTTACTACACCCTTCTTGCTTCCACCAATGGTAAGGGTTTGTGGATCTATTCACCCTAGGCTCAGATAAATACTTTTCAACTTCTTCAGAAATATTCATCTCTTTTCTCTCGTTTGGTAGAGAATCGAAGAATGACCACAGTCCAGAGTTTGAAGTTGATGGTTCTGGCTCATCAGCTGTTGAATCCATTTCTTCAAAATCACGGTATAGTTCGTTTCTTAAAGCAGTTGACAAATTTGCTGAAGCAACAATATTATTGATAACTACACCTTTGAATCTTGGGTCCGTTAACATAGATAAGCGAAATATTTCATCCTCTTCATGCAATGGAAATCTAGACTTAAGTGTCTTTAAAAGGCTTCTCGCAAATGTCATACCTTCTTCTTGCCTTTGTATGCGAGAGTTTAAATGGGAACTCAGACAGTGTAGGATGAGTATGACCATCGAAGAGGTTGGATATGAATCGCCACTTATTTCCTTTGTGGCTTGAGCAAGTGGCTCAAGAACTTCCAACACACCCTTTGCTTGAGCCCAATCTGCATTTGTCAGCGGTTAAATATTGTGTTCAGACTGTGCTAGTTCAGCAGCGATGGGGCCCTTCATTTCAACAAGCCGCTGAAGCATGCAATACTCACTACTCCAGCGAGTCTCCACATACTGAATAAGCTCCAGCTGGGGTACCTGCATTCTCTCTTGCAGACTATGAAGGCGTTCCCGTGCTTGAGAGCTACGCCTGTAATGACCCACAATGTTTTTTGCCTTCTGTAACAGCTTCTTGACACCAGGACACTCAGATTTGGAATCGTCAACAGCTAACTGTAGAGAATGTGCAAAGCAAGGACGGGCTTTGTCACCAAATAGTGTTTTGGCAGCAGAGCGGAAATTGGGTGCATTATCGGTAATGCAGTAAATTGGGATTGTCATGTCCTCCAGTGAAATGCCCCAATTAACAACACATTGCTCAAGTCTAGATTTTATGTTGGCTTTAGAATGACTTTCATTCATTGGAATGATTTCCATAGTGAATGTCTTGTAGTCATATTTGTCATTCAGGTAATGACAAGTTAGACTGACATAGCTGTCTGTGGCACGAGATGTCCAGCCATCAGATGTGAGGGTTAGTGCCTGTACAAATGGGAGATCTTGAAGAAACTCTGTTTTGAGACGATCCCGAGTCTCTTGGTAGAGCACTGATACATAATTCCGAGAGAACGTAGTTCGTGCAGGAATCTTGTAGTTGGGAGCAAAATGTTTAACCAATTCAACAAAGCCCTCCTCCTCAACAAAGCTGTATGGTAAAAGTCCTTTTACAAGCATATTTGTAATCTTGTTAGTGGTGGTTTGAGCATACGGGTGTGATGAGACCATCTTTTCTCTACTAAGCATAGTCTGGATGTTTTGTTGTACTGTCCTATCTTTTCTAGGAGCAGGTGCGGGCAGATCCTTCTTGTTGTTTTCGTCTAAAAATTCTTTGTATTTGCCTGGGTGTTTTTGGAGGTGGTTAAGAAGTGTCTTGGTTGTGCCTGCAAAAAAAAAAAATTAATTTAAGAGGGAAAAGGAGATTTAAAATTTAATATTGTGGTAAGTAAATGGAAATCTAGCAGGAATTTAGTAAATGTGATAGGCCTATTACATTGCCTAAAGTCTTGCCATATTCCCATTAAAGCATAGGATAAAATAGGCCTAACTTTATTTTTAGTAGGCCCCTACTGCTTCATGGCACGTTAGGTTATAATATGCATTTGTACTAATTGCGCTAATGTGTTAGAGATGAGTAAAGTTGAATTTTGATTAAATATAGCGTACCTGTAGGGCTACTGTGTGGAGGAACCATTTAGAAAAATACCACCCTCAGTACACCAAACCAGGATTCAATCCCCTATTTTAGAGTCACCATTTTAGTCTAAGGTAAGTGTGATAACTTAGATAAAAAGTTTAAAACCTCTATCGTACCCCAATCGACTTGGCTTATAATAGGCCTAGACCCAGTGGCGGATCCATCTACTATCTCACGAACCAGATATCTTATTAATTTTTACTGTTGTTCTGTGAGAGTTCCCGTAACCCCCTCATGAAATTCGAGAGGATCCACACCTTTCTTCTCAAAATTTCGTGCCCCCCCTCACGAAAATTTGCCCATGAGCATAAGCGGATTTAAGGGAAGCACATGCCCTCCACAATGGACAATAACATACACTAGGCCTCAAGGGCGCCCATATGATAATTAGAGGAAACATTATTTAAAAGTAAAATATATTAGGAAAATAAGCCACTTACAAAAATTGTTGCACATAATTTATAGGCCTAATACAAAACTTAGGCTGGTCTACAAATTTTCAATCAAATACAGTAATACAGAAAACGGCCAACTAACCTGATGGAGTCTTGAAGTTCTTTCGGCATGTTCGACATTCAGCCGACTTTTTATCAATATTTTTACTAAAAAAATTCCACACAGTACTTCTTTGCCGATTAGTATTTGCACAATCACCACTGGTTTCACCCTGCATACTGTTAAATTAATTGTTCACACACGAGGTACGACTCAATCAAATAGGCGCTCAAAAAACACGTGATCTACGTTTTAGAAAATAATATATACTTTTATTTTTTAAAGAAAGTATATAATATTTTAAGTTATTAACAGCAATTATCATCTATAGTGATGACGTTAAGTTTTTTTAGTATAATTATTAGGCACATAGTGTTCCTTACTCACGCATGCGCTCGGCTATCGCTCATCTCTGGCTATATCCATATACTCGAGCCGCGCACGCGCTCAACTATAGCTCAACTCTGCCGATATCCATATACTCGCACAGACAGGAGTTTTGGTCATGTAGTAATTAAACAACTAAAATGTCTGCTTGCGCATATGAATTCAAAATTATTACAAAATATTTTTAATAACTAAGAAATACTTTAAAAGTTTAAACTGGCCGAAAATTTTAAAAATATTAGTTTTATTATTTATTTTATCTACACTTTCAGTTGGTACTAATGAATGTTTATCAATACGGTATGATCATAATAGAATGGCCGTCTTGAAAATCACAACGTTAAGGAATTTTATCAGTTGCCCATAATAATAAAAATATTTTTTAATTCTTAAGGTACCGTACTTTGGTTTAACTCTTGTTGAAACAAGACTGTAAGTAAATCATTATCAAGGCTTCGAACGGCAGCCGAAGCCAAACATAGGTTCGAATCGAATACGAAGTACCCTGAGATTCGATTCGGCTTCGAATTTTTCGAAGCTTCGCACACCCCTAATATATATATAAAAAAAAAATAGTTATTAATCATTGCTTAAACTTGGCAAAGTTATTTGAAAATACATGAACCTTGATAGTTACTAAACGCTGCTTAAGATTGGCAAAGTTATTTAAATGTAGATGAACCTTGACTATCTTGATTGTGTCTACACCATTTGAGATAATATGGCTGCCGAATCTAATTACCAAACCTTCAAAATTAGTTTCTTCATTGTATTGTTAGTATATCTATATATTTTTTATTTCCAAGCAATCTTATTTTTGGTGTGAATAGCTTACCTTTTTATTTACAAGTGATCTCATTTTTAGTAGGAATAACTTACCTTTTTATTTCCAAGTGATATCATTTTTTTGTATATTTAATTTTTGTTTCCTTCAAAGTAACATAACTTTTAGTGTAAATATTGTGGAGTTTTTCTCCACAAATTATTTTATATATTTAATTAATTTAATTTTAATTGTATTGTTTATTCTCTCAAAGTGGTTGAAAATTTGGGTTGCGGCATGTGTATAAACAGCCTCCATCTCTAAGAAGTCTTCTGGTACACCCTAAACTCAAAACTGAACTTCATTCAACCACAACAAAGTTCTCAACCCTGTAACAAAACAGCTTGCAAAACCTGTCAATTACATCATCCAGCCACCCCTTTCTCTAGCAACATCACCAACTCCATCTATACCATCAAAGGCAGTCACACATGTGAGTCCAGTAACCTAATTTACCAATTAGAATGCCAACAATGTACCAAACCATATATTGGCCTCACCACCAAAACTCTCTGTAAACGAATGAATGAACACCGCCATGACACCTAAATCAAGAATCCAGAAAAAACAGTTTTAGCACACAACTCCACTCATAACCTCAACTTTGAGGACTGCTAAACTGTCATGGTTTTAAACTCATTTAACAAGACACAATGTAATATGTCTCATTTAAGAAGATGGGAACTGGCACATCAATAGATCACAAAGTCTAGAAAACCATCCAACTTAAATATTCGCTAATTTCAACCCAGAGGTTACACCAGCACCATTTATCATCCATAGAGTAAAAGAGAAACATTCAGAAAATTTCAACTCCACCAAAGAAGTTTTCATCCTTATCAATCAAGTTGGCAAAACTGAAGACAATATCCTGTTTAGTCTAATTACTACTACTTCCAGAGGAAGATGCTATAATAGCATAAATAAATTACTGTAATATTTCCAACAAAATAATTATATATATATATATATATATATATATATATAATATCATCAGATTTTTACCACACTGTAAATAAACCAAAATCACTTAAATTGAAATGAACATGATAGTAGACTATGTCTTTATCATTAAGATATTAAAATAAGCACCTTATGGTCACGCGGCAGCAGTAACATAGTGAGGTATTTGACATCCAGAAGGTATTGCAGGGCCTGGGATTGACACAAGGACCCTTCCTGACTGACACCCTTGTAGGACTCCAATAAGTCACTCATCAGATGTTCCACTATATCTTGGTGAATCTTCCTGTAATACAATAAGAAAATAAGGTGACATCAAGTGAGAACATTTTAAACTCACGAATCTGAAATATGTTTTCTAGTCAATTGGTTATTTGAACATACAACTTATGATTAATTTTACCTGAATCAATATAATTTAAATCATACTCTTTATATTGAAAAATGACACCTTGACATGGGACTTGCACCTGGGACCTGTAACGCAGTATGCCAATGATCTTACCATTGAGCTATCCAGGAGTCATCCCATGCTCGGGGTCATTCTTAACAATATTTTAAGACATAATCTATGGTAAACGTGGGAAAATCGTCAGCTACATATGAGTGATCAATTAAGATTGTGAGCTAACAGATAATGCAGTCACCTTCGGTTCAAGATGGCTTTAATTTAAATAAGTTGAAAAAAGACACCTGGGAATGGTCTATACACCATTATTTTATATGTAGGTGTCTGCGAGCTCAAGTTTTCTGATTTGAGTCAATCTCAGGTGAGTTTCTCATGAAACTTCTGAGTATCGAGCCGAGTCAAGCTTGGGTTGAATAAATATATAATTTTTAAACTTAATTATGTAAATATAAAACAAATAAGTGTTTTTTAAATTGAAATAAGGGTCATATATTAAAAAAAGTTTTAAATGTAAAATTGCTTATTTTAAACAATTAAAAAATTAAATCATAATAAATTATTGAATTAAATTTTAAATATAGTGTGATAGTAACAATTATTTATTATTCAATTCCATGTTCATAAAGAAAGTTTAGAAAAAAAGCATTCAAAAAAATATGTTTGGATTTGAAGAGGTATCAATATTTTAAAAAAAAACTATTATTTCCTGTCTATTTGGAATAGAGCTGTTCATTTGATACTGGTCTCAATCTAGAGAAAAAGATTTGAGCAATAGTGTTCTGGTGTGTCGGTGAACCTACCACCTTACTTCCTAATGATAGTGACATGAGCAACGACATACTGGCCGGCAAGGTAGTCTCTATAGTAGGGATATTGGTTTGTAGTGTAACCATGTTACAAAAAGAAAACAAGCTCAATCTAATGGGAGGACACTCACCCTCTGCCCTGTTGAACTTAAACACCAGAGCACACATGCCGCGACCTCCTCTCCCTAGAATTCAAACCCACAGACTAAATGGAGATATGATCCAAAGGTCTGATCATGAAGGAAGCCAAGCCCAGAAACAAACGAGTGACGGCAACTCCACGAGTTTAGTTTTAGTTTCCACTGCCTGGATGGTTCCAGGATTTTCTACGGGTTCCTAGAGTCGCCGCTATCCTTCCTAGTGCTGTTTGTCTATCCTATTCCACTCCATTTATCCCTCCCTTTCTCCTTCTCTCTGTGGGCATGTAATGTATTTGTGCCGGCTATATATTATAATCTTTCTTTTGTGTGAGCATTCATTGTATCACTGGCTTACTAGGTGAGAACGGCAAATTAAGCTTAAACTTAATTATATTCTCCAAAATTTTCTCTCGGTTATATTATGGGGAACCTTTCAAAATTATTATTTCCAAACTTATTATTTTAAATTTCTATTACGGGATAGGTTTTTTGGTATCAGGGTGGTTAATTTGTAACCACGTATCTATTAGTAATTTTTTTATTAAGGGAACTTAACCATTCTCCTATGCAACGTAACTTCTGTTTCGCCGCTTGGCGGCTTGCGTCTAATTGCGCTCTTGCCGTCTGTCTGATTAACAGTTGATGTTATTTTCAGAATATTTTGAGTATTTTTAACTTAGAAAGTTTAACTTTACATATTATTATGTGGGAACCAAGCACTTTAACGTTCAGATATGTGCTTATAACTTTAACTGTTTCAAACTTATATCATGTTGTGGTGATAAACCAAATAGTTATTGTGTGAGTAAATAATTCCTCGTCAGTCTAGATTTACATTCTATCATGTATGAATCAAGGACTTTAACTGTAAGCAATATGCTCATAACAATTATTGCTTGGAGATTAATATTTGATAGTACGAAAAGGAAGCTCTTAAACTATTAGTGTAGCTCTTTGTATCTTTGATAGCTATGAATAGTCTGTGTTTAGAAAAAGGTGTATTTGTGTCAAACACAATGTTTAAGCACAAAGATTATTAGCTTGTATACATGGCAATGGGGCAATTTGAGAATGATGATTGATTTTGTGGTTTATGATGAGAGACTTAGAAAGTTTTTAAAGAATACTAGAGCTGTACATGGAGCTGAATGTGGAACGGATCACTTCCTAGTGATCTGAGTAGTTGTAATTAGGTAAGAATTTTTTTAAGAAGCAGTGCAAAAGTATTATGCAAGTAAGAGTGAAAATGAAAAAGTTGCAAGATAAACATTTGAGAGCACAATAGTAAAGATCGCTAGGCAAAAAATTAACTTTACAAGAGCATGAATGTAATATTGAAATAAATTCTAATAAAATTAAAAGTGCTTAGAACAGAATAAAAAAGGCTGTAGTTGAGTGCATGAAAGATGTGTATGGACCTGCATTGGTGGGAAACTTAAAAATAAATAAATGGTGGAATGAACAAGCCAAAGAAGCTGTGAAAAAAAGAAAGAAGCAAACAAACAAATTATTACTGTGTAGAGTGAAACAGAATGTAAGAAGTTGTGGGACATATACAAAGAGAAAAAGATTAACACAAAGAAAGTAGTTAATGAGAGTAAAGAGCAAATATGATTTAAAGAGAGAAGGAGAAAGAATGCATAATGAATTTGAAGGAAATAAGAAGCTGTTCAGGAAGTGGGTAAAGATAACAAAACAAGGCGTGTAAGGAAAGAGCTATGGCATTCAGAATGAACATGGTGAGATGATCTGGGAAGAAAACAATATATGAGAGTGATGAAGGAAGTATTTTGAGCAATATGCTGAAAACATAGTGAAAGTGGCATAAAATAGGTAAAATGTTTTGAGTGAAAATTAACAAGGCTGAGGTGATAAAAGCTATGAGAAAGTAAAAGATTTGCAAAATCGCAGGTGTAAATGGGATCAGAAATGAAATGCTTAAGTGTGGGGGCACGACACTACTTGCCAGATTGTTATTTCCTAATGACTGGAAGAATATTGTTAATGTTCCTTTTACAAAGACAAAGGCAGAGTGAATGTAAGAATTATAGGACAATTAGTTTGTTAAATATTCCAGAAAATTTTTTGGGAAACTTTTAATTGAGAGGGTGTGTAAAAAAAACTGTGGCCAAGATCTGGGCTGTGCAGTGGGATTTCATGGACCAGATATTTGTATTGCAACAAGTGATTGAGAAATGTATAGGATTAAGAAGTTGTGTTGTGCGTTTTCACGCTCCTCCTTGATGAGTTCCGATAGAATGAAACCTAGGTTGGGGGATTGGGCGGTGATGATCAATTTTCTTTAAGAGGCAGCCATTACCATTTTGTCCAATGGCAGGAATGTAAAGTGTGAACTGTGTTGTTCTTTTCATTGTAAAAGCCATATTGTGTTTGTTCCTTTTATTTGTTTCTATCCACCTTTCCTGTACCTTCTTACAAATATAATACAGTTACCTCATAGAGTGAAAATAGGTTTTCCTTATTGAGTTATATCATTATAAATTTACATTATTGTAGTGTTTCTAGACTGCCTTGATTAAAAGTTAATACAATTGACATTTTAATAAGCTAATATTCCCCAAAATATGCTTCAGTAATTAATTTATCGTATAAAAAAACAGAAGAATCATAAACAATTAGAAATTTGAAGAATTTAGTATTTCGTTTATTATTACTTAGTGTAATCGTAAATGATCACGTCTTCTGTTCCATTTCCATTCCTTTATGCACAATTGAACATGCATGTTGTACAGGCTTTTGTTAAACATTATTTTATTGAGAACTTTACTTTAATTTAATTTTTAATGCTTAGAAAAGTTGATGCTAATACTTTAAAACTAAAAATAATAGTTTGTAGAGATCCACCAGATGCAGTCTTAAAGGAGCTCACCTCGGGACCGTGTGAGGTGCAACACAATTAATAATTTGAGCGGCAGCTCTTAGAACGCCCTGTAGAGGTATACTGGGCTGGGAAGGCACTCTGATGTCTGATTGGATACTCCTGCCTTCCTCAGCCTCCTCTTCTATACTGACAACTTCCCATTGCTACCAACACACAAATAAATGCTAGCAATTATATTCAAGTGCTTGACTAAGACTATGGCTGTTTTTATAGCCTTAATTCTTTTATTGGGACTTTATTTGAAAATATATATAATTGACTAGCCTGAGGGTCAATTTGGATTCTCCAAATAATAATATTTTATTTAGTCATGAGGTATTTATAACCAAAACTATCAAAATTCAAACAAAAGTTTCTCAGAAGTGAATGAGCAAGGTTTTAAACACACTCATGGCTGAAACTCCTTTACCTGATTAACAATTTATATTTTGTTAATTTTGTTAATACACGTGTAATTCCAAATACACTTCATAGTTTATGTCACTGATATAATACATTGAGTTTCTGAAACAAGTGGTGGTTTCACTTGGCTGTTTAAGAATTTTGGAAAGTTGTGATGGTTAAATGACTCACTGACTAAGATGAAAAGTTGGAAAGCTAAGTTGGTAGAGAAATCAGTGCAAAGCCAGATAATCAATTTCTAAATTTCTGTCTGGTAGTAATACTTTTGAATTAACACAATCACTCCATTAGAATTCCATGTAGAAAAATGTGTTTGTTACAAATATGTATACTTTGATATTACTATATTTAAGTTACAGATTAAATTTGTACTTTTACTAATAAAGTTGATCGTGAGGATAGTGCACTTAACTGACTTCTATAGTAATCTAAACTGTTTTAACTCTCGTTGGCATCATATGATGAGCAATTTATAGGATAATAATATTGTGAGTGATTTTTAATATTCTATTTAGGTTTTATGAATAATGTATATATTTCTTTTATAGCTAATTGATTAATTCTTGTGTTTAATTTATCATGTGTAAATTAGTAGCATTTGATATAACTTTTGAGGCACCCAACACTAAAATTCTATTGGATTAATGTGTTCCAATATCTTGTTAAAAGCCAACATACACTCACAAAAATGACTTACAGGTGCTGAGTCTAGAAGGTTGGCAAGTTGGTATGATTGATTGAGCTTGTTTTTGCAGAGAGAAGTTAGTCTTTTAGAGAGGATGTGTTGCCACACCTGCCAGGCTTGTAGACTCTCCTGACGGAGGAGTTGGCATGCTTCCTGCCACTTGCTTGACTCCCGAGGCAGCAATGGGTTAGTGTCCTTGAAACACAATTATAACAGTAAAATTCCACAACTATACATCGGACATCACATGGACACCACTCTTAATATTCGCCACTAACAACTGTCTAAGAAATATGTGCCTAGTATCAAATTTGGTATCGGTGTGTAGAGAGAGCTAATCATTTTTGAATGAACATGTATATGCATATTCAGACATATCTTGTCTTATCAGCAAATGTTATTTGTTTGTTCTTACTTTGATGTCGAGAGAAGGAGAAAAACACTTGTGGAGGTTAGGACACAGCTCACACAGCGCTTGCAGCAAATGGGCCATCAACACTGCACTGTTCTCTTCTGATTGGCTTAGATACTCTGACTTAATGTGCTCAACCAATCTGTGAATTAATAATTTTACAAATGAAATATTCATATATAATGGGATAGAGATATTAATCTGGTGATGGCGTGGAAAGATGTTGTAGGATTTTGGTAATTTGAGAAAATACAAACACTTTTTTTTCTGTTACATTGTTAACATTTTAAAATACTATTAATGTTATTTTATAGATATTGATGGCATCTATCAAAAGTGAGTGCTTCTGATTAAATGAATTGATGTTTAATATGTGAAAGTAACTCTAGTAAATTTTCTAGATGTCAGCTAAAGTTCTTCTAGGCAAAATTGAACTGTAACATAGTTCTTTCAATTGAAAAAATTCTCGAGGGTTGCTTTCACTGAAAAGATGCCATCCAAAAGTAGGTTGACTTTTCCACTTTCACCATTTTAGATATTAGAGTTGGGTTGAGTCAACTATTTTATGAATCCAGATATTTATTTTACCTACAAATCCTGAATCTTGGAAAAAATTATGAACTTAAATGTTAACTTAATAATATAGAATTTGGTTAAATTTGTAATATAATCATTTTGGGTCTGAACCACAAATCAATATCAAATTAAGGGCAGCCACAGTTTTTCCTCCGATGCATGCAAAGATTTAGTTTGTATTTAAAGCTAAAGTAACTAAGAAAAGTCTGATATTAAGCAAGATATAACATTAAAATAATTTTCATTTTAGCGTTTACAAGCATTAAAATTTGCATTAAAATTTAGTTTTTTACACACATTTTAAAAATTAAATTTTTCTTACGATTTTTAGGCAATTGAAATATATTTAAAATGTATTCTAAAATTGCAAATTCTATGTATTTAAGTCATGTTTTACAGATCAAGAAGCTGGACATTTTACATACATAAGAGAATGGTCACACATTTTCACTTCAAAATGTCCTCACTTTATAATTTATTCAAAGTCAAATTTGTATTCAGTATGTCAATGTTTATAGCAAAAATACATTTTGCTATATTTATACATCCATCCAAAATTAATGAACACAAGTTTTTTTAAATTAAAAAGCAAATAAAAGTAGCCTTATACTATATGGAAAACCTAATTTTATGACTGTGCCAGTGCTGACTGCCAATCCAATCAGCTGATTATGGCACAATCGCTTGTTAAGCTATTTAAAGCCAAATCGCCATTTTGAGCCCTATAATTGTCATCCACCACCGATTATTTAATTGACATTTTAGCCCTTTCAACAATTTTTTTTAACTGTATATGCGAGAAGTTAGGTAGTGATGATTCACCAGCTTTAAGCTGGGTAAAATACAAAATGGTGTACTAGCACTTGGTGATAGGGTAGGGATTGTCTGGAGGAAAGGCAAATGAGGTGTCCAGTCTAACTATATTTTTAAATTCTCTGACTTTCCCAGGTTTTCCAGAGCCTATTTCAACTTTTACAGTCACTATCTATTAGAAACAAAACAAATTCCCACAAGACTAACCCCTCGCCCAAGTTGGCAGAGATGGGCAACGGCATGAAGTAGGGGATTGCCTGTGGGGACTATGTGTGCCCCGTAACCACCTTGGTAGTTGTGAAGGCTCTGCAGGAATACTGCAAAGTGACGACTAATAGAGCTCTTGTGAGGCTCCTGTATGGAAGTAAACAAGCTGGTAGTGGTTATACAACTTGCTTTTAAAAATGCAACAAAAAACCTCGGCAACAA
Source organism: Timema cristinae (assembly GCA_039000515.1). Lineage (NCBI taxonomy): Eukaryota > Metazoa > Arthropoda > Insecta > Phasmatodea > Timematidae > Timema > Timema cristinae. The sequence continues at coordinate 49,129,214 of JBCFYV010011164.1, forward strand.
TATATTTAAAGGAAATATTCTGGATATTGAAATGGGGGTAGGAGCCCAAGAAAAAGACCAAGGGACAGGTGGTTAAAGAGAGTGCAGAAAAGTGTGGAGGAGAGTGGAGGAGGAGCGGTGGCGGGGAGAAAGGTTATGTTGGAGAGGCTTATGTTCCAAACAGACCCAGCGAGTGACTGGAAGATGTTTATGCTGATGGTGATTATTTTATTAGAGGGAATGGACCTCGAATCTCCTGAATCCTCAAGGATATTTGAGATTCAATAATTCGAGAAAATTTCAGTTTCAAAATTCAAATTCTTAAAAAAAATTGTATATATATTGTTTCTTCAAGTAAAATTTGTTTTAGAGCTCTCACACTACTTATTGGTGGTTCAGAACCAATTATAATAATTTTAATTCAACAACTACGCCCTGAGGGGCGACTGAGGTGGGCGACTGCCCGGGGCGCTTAGCTCTAGGGGGTACTACACCACCTATATCATCTTAAAAAACTACAATTAATAATCTTTTTAAAAAATTCATACATTGCTCTGATATATTTGATATTGTACAAATTTTCTTTTCTGTTTATCATGATTTGTGTCCCTGTTAGAACAAGTGGGCATGAACATAAGAAATTCATCCATCTTGGATTGAGTTCCAGTTTATAGGACGTTAAAGAGGATTCGGCGCTCAAATTGAAGTTCACCTTGGCTCAAAATTATGCTCGAGGCGGCCCTGTAGGCACCAGACTAGTATTTTAACCCTTAACTAAAGGTGTGAATGTTATAATGAAGGGATTATAAGAAATAAATATAATGTTAACATTTAATTACTATTTGTATTTTCTTTACTTTGCATCCATTACTGTTACTTACCTGTGGGAGTTTTTTTATTCAAGCCAGTCCGTGCAGGACTGAACGCCAGGGGGAAGGGAAGAAAGAAGTAAGGAAAGTAGGAGAAGGGTGAAGAAGGAAGAATATAAAGTGAAGGGAGAAGAAGGAAGAATAGAAAGCAAAGGGAGAAGAAGGAAGAATAGAAAGTGAAGGGAGAAGAAGGAAGAATAAAAAGCGAAGGGAGAAGAAGGAAGAATAAAAAGCGAAGGGAGAAGAAGGAAGAATAGAAAGCATAGGGAGAAGAAGGAAAATAGAAAGTGAAGGGAGAAGGAAGAATAGAAAGCGTAGGAAGAAGGAAGGAGAGAGAAACAGAAGGAAGAAAAGGGGATGAAAGGAAAGATATAGCGATAGGTTGTCCTGCACAGAAGCCTCCCCTTTTAGTCGCTTCTTACGACATGTAGGGGTTACTGTGGGACTATTCTAAGCTCCGTCCCGCAAGGGGGTCAATACCAGTTGATGACTATTGAACTGCTAAGATAAATTTTACCCTAACTATCAAGTTTATAGTTAATATTAACTGATAACTAAATTTAATTACAGTACTTTATTTATTTTGTCATTTATTCCTATTGTTTGGTTTAAGTGTACAGTCAAATCTGGTCATAATGAACATTTATGGACTCAGAAATTTTGTTCACTGTGTCTGAAGTTCACTAAAACATATTTTTTCTTAAAGCTGAAAGTAGTGTGTTAGTGACAAACAAAATAAGAGATCAAATACAACCGCTCTTTATTGAAATCTATTAATTAGTCTTAAAAATATTGGTTATATGCTGTTGTTTACTTTAAACTGTTTTAGTTATAAAAAAAAATCAGATCCTTCTCTAGAGTCTGTGCTTTCTTCCCACTTGATTCCACACATTACATGCATTCAAAAAACTAAACTGTGAAGAAAAGTATAATTTTTTGAGTTTCATATACCCTCTCAAAGAAAGGGATTAGTGAAAACCATATTGCTAAATGGACACAGACTGTAATTCACTGCCCTTTAAATCCTGTCGTATTAAACTCAGACAAACGTAGACAAAGGTATTAAAACTTTAGCCAGGGCAATGAGTGCCGTGACTGTTTAAGCTCAACCCTCCCCGCTCCCCCTCCACATTTCAACTTTCAGTCAAGCTTTGTGTTGCCTAAACAAAAACTCGGGTAGAGAATAGTTTAAACAACCAAAAGGTTATGTTTTTTAAAGAATTATGATGTTGGAATGACATTTCTTATTGAAAGTTTTGATTTTTCCATTCATTAAAACCAAAGTTAAGGGTTCATTATAAACAATTTTTTTTAATACACATTGAAATGTACGTGGGTTGGGACCAATGAATTAGGTTCACTGTAGCCAAATATTCACTACTAAGTTCACTAAAACCAGAATTGACTGTATTATTAAAAACACAAATACTAATAATAATTGTTAACGACCCTTCATGGAAAAGATAAAAACAAATAAACATTTTATTCTTTGAATAACTTTGTGCTACTTTTGATAGAATTATTATAATTTATACTTACAGTTGAACATTTTGGATTTATATCAAATTAGTCTAAAAAACTACGTATCTACCTTGTATGTACTTAACCCTATACATCTTTCAAATAGTTGCCACAACATGTTTAAGTTTTTTAATATGTTTATTAAAATTATTACTAAGAATTTAATTAACAAAAAAGTATTTATATTCACAAGTCTGTGTGTGTCATTTTTCTTTTGTAATATTGTAAATAAAATAAAACAAATTATTGGTCCAGCCCTACAAAATGTAATAATATACATTTTATGAATAATCATAATTATGTTTGGTTGTGTATTTATTTCAGAATATATTTCAAAACTCTCCAACTTTCTTGACCGAATAAACACCCCAAGACAAGCATAAGTGTACTAACTACTAACCTGTTCACATTTGCCACACTACATTCCTGCAGGTGAACCTGCAGTTCTCCAGTGTCTGTAGATGCAGCGTCACATACATAATACTGCATGTCCTGGAGAAGTTTCTCCAGCTGCACATCCAAGGCTGAGCAAAGTTTCTCAACGCATGGTGTGTAGCCCATCACCTTCATCAATAAGCCTAGGAACAGATCATTAGTGTGTTTCAGAAAGGTCTAACATACAAGAAGAGTTTGAAAATTTAGTAAACTCTGAATCATTTACAAATAAATTAATATAGATCCTTTTTTTTCCAGTTTGTTTAAACAAGCTATTTGCACCAAGATCATACAACTATTACCAATCTGCATTCATACCAACCACAAGAAATCTATTATATGTTTACTTGACTAGGATTTAAACCAACAAAGTCTCCAATTGATCTTTAATTAATACCATTTAAATAATGTGTCTCTCATTTCTTTATGCAGACCATATTGTGTTTTTATTTTGTTATTAATCTTTCCTTTCATTTATAGAATAAATACATTTTGAAATCTTTGTGTGTTAGCAATCATTAGTTTGTTTATACCTTTTCACTTCTTTCTCATTTTCTCACGTTTTGAAAATATAATTGAATTCAGCTCAGTGGGTGTCCCTACATGTCCATGCTTATAAAACTAATAAGACAATCATTAATGTCATAATATATTTTTTGCAAGGTTCGAAATTTATAAATGCCAAACAATTACATTAGATTAAATTACATTTCAATATTATATGAAACAAATGCATTGCACGTGAAGTTTAAAATTAAACCAATATGAAAATGGTGAGTTAATTAATATCTACAATGGAATAATCTATGCACATCATTAGTAAAAATATATTTACTTTGGACAGGCTACATTTTACTTGAAAAACTAATCTGATGTTAAATATTGAAATTACAAGGAATATTATGTTCAAAAGTAGTACAGAATTGGAATATAATTATTACAATAGTCAGGGCCGGATTTCCCATTAGGCCACCTAGGCCTAGAGCGGCACTAATCAGGGGGCGGCATGGCATGACAGCAATTGTTTTTTTCCACATGGAAGTGGATCGTCCTTAGCTCGTACCCCCCCCCCCCCCTTCCGCCACAACACAATATCCAACAGAGCATGCTCCCTTGCTTCCGCCTACCTAGTACCTCCCAAGTGCCAGTGTTAGCTTACAAACTGTTTGTTTAGGTTTACAATACAATGACACATTACACCCTCTGAGTGACTCACATTGAGCTGAATCCACGTGGAACCTGCCACTTGCCAGCTAGTTCATAATAACTCACACTCACACTCACCTCAACTGTTCTATGTTTATTGTTTATCCTATTGGCAAATGCTGCTTTTATTTTACATTGTGTTACTGATCGCGTGCGGGATACAGCACATTCCTTGCTGTGTCTCTGGCCAGTTTTAAATACAGTATTTATGTTTTATTCACATGTATACAGTATACTTGTACTATTTATATCTGGGTAAGGTTGTTAATGTGTCCACGCATAAGTGTCATAATGATATTAGCTATAGCCTGTGTGTGTGTGTGTGTTTTTTGTAATAGAAGTCCATTCTACTTTCCTTGATATATGAAAATATGTCACTCACTTGTTTGTCTAAATCAGAAATTGAAGTAATAAATTTGTTTTCGTACAATTAATGTATTTAATGAGAAAAATAAAATTTGCCCAACAGTTCACATAAAACCTACAAACCACCAACAATACCTTCACTACCCCAGCAGCCACCCTTCTTACACTAAGAAGTTTCTCCCTTACAGCCTGGTCATTAAAGCCAAACATGTATGTTTAGGAACTTCTGACCTCACTCAGTAATGCAATAAACTTTCTTCTGCTTTTCAGGAGAAAGGGTACCCTTCATCTCAAATCTCCAGAGCCCTCTCAAATGACTCAACAAATCACAGACAAATGTCTTTTGACATCCCTTTCACCACCAAATACCACCCAGGACTGCAAAGAATCAACATTATCGTTAGGAATGGCTATAACTTTCTAGTTTCTTCCACTCGAACACAAAACCTTCTCAGCTCTCCTCCAAGAATCTCTTTCAAATACCTCAAACCTTCACAACCTTCTAGTCCAACCAAAATTGCCCAACTCCAACAAAAGTTTAATCTTAATCAACACAGCAAAATGTTTACACTCTTGTATGAAACAATGCTCAATACCTGTAAGATCCACCCACCCAGCAAGACCTTCAATAGTAAGAACACAAAGAAGCGATACCCCATCCAACGCCATTATTACTGTAACAATTCCAACTTAATCCACCAACTTCAATGTAATTTTTGTGAGGCTGAATACATTGGACTTATAAGAGGACCTCTAAAGAATATGCATGAACAATAACTGTTTCAATACCAACCACAATAAGGGCTATGACTCCTGCTACACCACCAGAGTACTTAGAGCATTCGCTACAGCCACTTGCAACAACTCTCGGCTCAGGCAACGAGAACTTACACATCAATGGGCAACCAAATCAAGACTACCCCCTAATTTAAATCTACGATTAAAAAAGATTTATAAGTATTAACTTTTCAGCAAGCTATCTATCTATTCAAGCCTCCATTTTGTTGCATCAATTTGGCAACACAGCAACATTTCAGTTATGTTTTAAATTTTTCAAGAAGCATGTAGTTCCATAACATTTCTTTCTTTGTGTTTTGTGTGTCTCTTTACATAAAAAAATAATATTTTCGAAAATTTAAAACCATGTGTAACTGTGGAAGTGTGAGGAGTAAAAAAAAAAGTCTAGTAATAAATTAAGAGAGAAGTGTGTTTTTCTATCTAGGCCTATCCTAACTATCCTTTCAGGTTGGCTTCCTTCACTATCACCTACTTACCATTATTGTACAATGTCTAATATTATTATATATTTCCAAGCCATTAAGCAATAATTTATTATTTTAAACAAAAAGTGAATAATTTTCGCCATTGTGGCCATTATCAAACAAAAAATAAGGAAGATGAAAGATTCTTTACATAAACTCTTAACTACTCCATTATGAATTCAAAAATAAACTCTATAGAAACACTGTGGTAAACTGTTGTAGGAGTAAAAATAAATTTCTTACATCTTTGACTATGGTTATGCAATAAAATTATTTACATAAGAAATAGGGAGTAATAACAACATAAAATGCTAATGAAGAAATAATAATAATAATAGTAATAATAATAATAATGATAATATAGATAATAGATAATATATAATTGATAGATGATGACGATAGTAAATAATAATAATAATATGGTTTAAATTAGGAGGGATAGCCAGCACACTTACCTAGGTGATACTGGAGTAGAATTTGTTTAGATATAACATTAAAAAACACACAAACACATTTTTTAAGGACAATCTTTCACTGTCACAGACAGCTTCATCAGGTCAAGCTGAAGTTGTCTGTGACAGTGAAAGCTTGTCTTTAAAAAATGTGTTTGTGTGTTTTTTAGTGTTCTCTCTAAACAATTTCTACTCCGGTATCACCTAGGTAAGTGTGCTGGCTATCCCTCCTAATTTAAACCATGATTTAGCCCAGTGCTCTGTTCCACATAATAAAAAATAATAATAATAATAATAATAATAATAAATAATAATAGCAGTAAATGCACATCTCTTGAGGATTGAGAAACTATCTTCTATTGAGGATTATGGTAATGTACTGACATGTTACTCAGTGTAACTGAATTAATCCTTTAACCATTTAGCCCAACTCTAAGGCTGTGTCTGAATACTCTGCCCCCTACACACTTGTGCACTTTACTGCACACTTTAATATAACATATTTCTGGCGCCCTTAAGTACATAGGCTCCATGGTAAATTTAAGACATCAAAGTACAACTAGAGCCATCTGGTGGCTAATTCTGAAATATGTGTTTCCATGGTAACAATATTGAGTTTTGATAGTTTTTTGTCAATGGCATCAATGGTGACATATTTTTTAAGGTGCAAATTCATATTTATCATTTATCTTCCTTAATTCTATGAACCTTGTTTATTCCACTGTCACTGTAAAAATAAAGTACCCAGCTAGCCGTGATCCTATAGCGGTTAGAACCTTGCGTTGTGTCCCTGTAAAGAATAAAATCAATTATAAGCAGTTGATGTTATTTTACAATAGTCATAATGAAAAAGAGGTTTAATATGCTTTAGAGTAGACGAAAGTAAAATGAGGTTAAGCTAATTTTTTATTTATTTAACCTCTTTATGTGTTATTGTTAAAAAACGTATTTGGAAAACATGTGCCAAAAATGGTCAATCCTATCAGTTTTATAAACTTTAGGATTTTTGGGAAGCTGACAATTAAATTAGGCCTAGCTTAAATCAATATCAAGTTGCTTTAAAGCATGTAAAAGTATTGCCAGATAAATGAATAGGCCTATAGGAATTCCAAAATAAATTACTTAAGTTACATGTTGATCTCTTGTTTTGAAACGTCTTGCCAGAATGATTGACTGCTGAATAAACAAAGAAATTACGTCTAAGCACCAAACTGAGGGCAATATACGCAGGGATGCTACAGAGCATGTCAAACATTTTTGAATGTGTAGAGAAATTGATAAGTATATATGTATACTCTCAAACAAATTTTATT
>JBCFYV010011164.1:49136716-49204912 GCA_039000515.1 Timema cristinae
CACAAACGTCTGTAGGCTGAAGTGCACGTGTTTGTTTAAGGTGATAGGGTTTAATTCGCCTCACAAACGTCTGTAGGCTGAAGTGCACGTGTTTGTTTAAGGCGATTGGGTTTAATTCACCTCACAAGCATCTGTAGGCTGAAGTGCACGTGTTTGTTTAAGGCGATAGGGTTTAATTCGCCTCACAAACGTCTGTAGGCTGAAGTGCACGTGTTTTTTTTTAAGGTGATAGGGTTTAATTCGCCTCACAAGCGTCTGTTGGCTGAAGTGCACGTGTTTGTTTAAGGTGATAGGGTTTAATTCGCCTCACAAGCGTCTGTAGGCTGAAGTGCACGTGTTTGTTTAAGGCGATAGGGTTTAATTCGCCTCACAAGCGTCTGTAGGCTGAAGTGCACGTGTTTTTTTTTTAAGGTGATAGGGTTTAATTCGCCTCACAAGCGTCTGTAGGCTGAAGTGCACGTGTTTGTTTAAGGCGATAGAGTTTAATTCGCCTCACAAGCGTCTGTAGGCTGAAGTGCACGTGTTTTTTTTTAAGGCGATAGGGCTTAATTCGCCTCACAAGCGTCAGTAGGCTGAAGTGCACGTGTTTTTTTTTTAAGGTGATAGGGTTTAATTCGCCTCACAAGCGTCTGTAGGCTGAAGTGCACGTGTTTTTTTTAAGGTGATAGGGTTTAATTCGCCTCACAAGCGTCTGTAAGCTGAAGTGCACGTGTTTGTTTAAGGCGATTGGGTTTAATTCACCTCACAAGCATCTGTAGGTTGAAGTGCACGTGTTTGTTTAAGGCGATAGGGTTTCATTCGCCTCACAAGCGTCTGTAGGCTAAAGTGCACTAAGTCTCAATTTTTATTGGAACCCTAATTTCGACCAGGAGCATTGATTGAAAGTCCCTACATTTTGGCATTGTATATAATATGTTTTATTTGATAGTTAAAATGCAATCAAGATTTTCCAATTATACTTCCTTGTGGATTATTGTATGATATCTTTTTATGTGATTAATTATTATTATTAGCACCGCGTCTTACTACCCGTTCGGGTTATATACACTTACGCTAATGTGTAATGGTAGGGTGATTGTGAGATGAAATGGAGGACCTACAGTTTAACGTGGAATCCGAACCACGGTGGCGACCTGGCATTCCACACATTCACAAGATGTCTTGTCAGAGGTGTAGGACGGGTTTGGAAATCAGATAAATCTGTGCCGGTACCGAGGATTGAACCCCGGCCGCCAGCATAGAAGTCTGACACCTTACCCCTAGACTGCCAGGTCACCGTCTCATCATTAATTAAAGGGACTAAGAATATAAATACAATCGTAATGTTTTTATTTACGTCATTGTGGTACCTAAAATGTATTTACAGTTTTAAAATAACCAGCATATTTTGAAAATCAGATTGTAGAGTAAGAAACTAAACGAAACGAACATGTACTGTACATTACATACCTAACTACCAGACTGTAGGTCGTGAGCCAAATTATGGGGGTTCAGTTAGATTTTTGAAATTTGAAAATTTTGTAATCATTTGAAAATAGAAAATTTATGAAAGAAAATGTTGATCGTTTCTTCCTTGAAGAGACGAAAACTGTTATCAAAATACCTCGATTTCGAATCCGTTTCAAGGTGACATGATGACTGAGATATCAACAAAGGCCGATGAAGACCTCATTGATTTGTCCAAAAAAGTTTAGTTAAAAATAGATTTAAAAAAAAATTAATACAGTTTTGGCTGTCTGTTCAATAAACGTATCCAACTTTCTCTATTGAAGCTTTAAGGTGGGGATGTAGGGTACGCGAGAAAAGGTCAGTGCTTTGCATTTTTCATATCAAAACTTTTTTGGTCAAAATAAATAAACAATTTGCTTCAGTAAAAGCATAATGTTTAATTTTCTTCACATGTTGATCTCAACATTTATTGAATATCTTTTAACGGTGTTCTGGAATTTAATGACGACTTGTTTTTTATCAATTTAAAAAAAATTGTCAACTGGTGCCACTATACTCATGACAGATATTCAACAACTGTTGATATCATCATGTGAATAAAATTAAGCTCTATATTTGTACAGAAGCAAGCTTTTATTTGTTTTGGCCAAAATAATATCTTGCTATAATATAATTTCTATAAATTAAACCTTCCTCAGCTCTATACCATTGCCGTAACTAGCACACAGGAATTATGACTATACCCAAATGGGTGGTAAGAGGTGCTAAGATAGACTTAATCTTATTTTTCAACAAAAGTAAATGTGTCTGATTCCCTTGATTAGGAATTCAATAATAAAACAATAAAAGGGAATTAGCTAATCGATAAGACTCTGGTTTTGGAATCTAACCAATTGTAATGTAGCCATGCTTATTCCCTACGCAGAAGGTAGCTTTTGTTTGTATACCAAATGATTTATAATAAGACATTGAACTTCCACGTTAAAAGTAAAATGATGTATTTATGACGCTTTCTAACACATCGCTAGGAAACTTTCAGTATTTTGCTACATCTCAAATATAATGAAATCTACATTTAATATCATAGCTGCTTAAATAAAAACATTGCAAAACTAGTGCTTACTCTAGTGTTTGATTTACAATATAATGACACGTTAAGACAGAACTTAAACGGATGAGCTTTAAGCAAAATATATGACTCGTGAGAACCACAATTCTTGACTTACACACTTAATTTATTATTTTATGGTCCTTGATATTACCATTTCTTCCATAAAAGTGTCTTATAAATATTCATTTTCTTGAGTTTTTCATCACAGTCTACCAAACTCTACCATAATGATAGCTCAACACATACTGGCATTGTTAATTTGCGCCTCTTTGTCTTTGGGTAAGTAAAACAACACACAATTGTACCTATTTCTCTTTGGGTAGGTAAAACAACACACAATTGTGCCTATTTCTCTTTGGGTAAGTAAAACAACACACAATTGTGCCTATTTCTCTTTGGGTAGGTAAAACAACACACAATTGTGCCTATTTCTCTTTGGGTAAGTAAAACAACACACAATTGTGCCTATTTCTCTTTGGGTAAGTAAAACAACACACAATTGTGCCTATTTCTCTTTGGGTAGGTAAAACAACACACAATTGTGCCTATTTCTCTTTGGGTAAGTAAAACAACACACAATTGTGCCTATTTATCTTTGGGTAAGTAAAACAACACACAATTGTGCCTACTGCTCTTTGAGTAAGTAAAAAACACAAATTGTGCCTATTTATCCATGGCTAAGTATAACGACAAATATTTGTGCCTCTTTCTGGGCTAGTAAAATAAAACACACTTGCACCTATTTATTTTCATCAAGTAAAACAAGAAACTCTGTTCCTACTTTTTTCTGGGTAATTAAAATAACTTATCTATTTTTCTCTGGGTAACTAATACAAAAAGCGTGTGTGTCCTTTCCTCTCCGAGTAAGTAAAACACTAAACATTTTAAGACAATCTTAAAAACAAAATAACTTTTAAGAGTGTTTTAATTACGTCCCTTAACGGCATGGTTTATAGGCCCTACTGATTAATTTAAGGGGTAGAATGAAGGTGTTTTAGAGGAAATGCAGTAGAATTAGTGTGTAAAAGAGGCTTAGAAAACCACTTTACAGTGCACCCGGCCGAGATTCCAACTTTAACTTAGCTGTCACCATCAATCCATTATATTGCGAGATTCTAGAAGAACTAGGATCTCGTAACATTTATAATTCTAAGATTATCTTCCGTTGGAGATTCAGCTAGTAAACAAGCAACACATCCTGCTTGTTATAATTATTCTTCCTACAATACTCTGTGTCAGTCTTTCTATTAAACAAAGGAACCCAGGTTCGATCTTTAGCATTACTAACACACTTATCATTGGTGTAATTGGAGTTTCCCATTTATTAGTTATGAAATAGCGACTGGAAGACTGAGTGTTGTGTCTGTTTTAGAATAAAGCTAGTTTGTAAGTCGTGTGATTATATTAGCAGTTGGTCAATAAATTGAACGTTAACTATCTCTAATTAGTTTTATAATTCTTACCCAATTTCCTATGAAGCTGTCCCGGTGGCACCAGAGGATTCAAATGGAGCCGTCATTCCAGCAGTAGAAGAGAGTAGAGTGGTTGGAGGGAAAAACGCTTCAGTTGGAGAGTTTCCTTACATCGTGAGTACTAGTATATGTATCCTTTGTGTAAGAGTATTAAGGACTTTTTTTAATTACAAATTCCCTAAAAGTTATTATTATTATTATTATTATTATTATTACTATAATCAAAAGACACGCCGGAACAAAAGCGACTACGAACGTAATTGCCGATAACGGGCAATCACACAAAGCCCCAAATTATTATATCCCTTTTCTCTCTCTCTTTGCGTCCAACTACTCATATTGTCCATACGAATTAAGCTACACCAATCGGTTAAGGATGAGAAACATGCAATTTATAAGAAAGGTGCCCACATTTTCGTGAAAAGTGTGGGAAACTATTGAGGGAAAACCTCCTCCAGTACATCCGATTGTTATTTAAACCCCAACCTCCCCGTCACTGGCTAACTAGACTGAATGGGCGTGTACAACAATGCGGGTGTTACTTTACTCATCTGATGATGGGCGTTCACACGAACTCCAGAAACGTAGTAGTAACATACACAGACCCTCTTCGGTGGCCACATGGTCTTAGGCATTCCTCTCGCAATAAACTATGACGGGGAGATCAGGGCTCGATCCCGGTCAGGTGTGCTGAGAGTGGTTTTCCCTAAATGGCTCTCCACTCTCCCTTCACGTGAATGCGGATACACTTCCTATAAATACAACATTTTAAATCCGTAATAAGGCCTCACACGATCAGTCAGACTGTCGGTATTAATTATTACTTTGTTAGTACTGACAGTCTTATTGATCCTGTAGAGTCAGTGCTGACGGACTTACGAAAATACTGATGTGATCAGTATCAGTCCATCAGTCTTGAAAGTGGCGGAAGTGACTGATGGTGTTTTTTTATTTAGAACTGCATCTTACTACCCGTTCAGTTTATACGCTTAAGTACTAATTCCACTAACGGTTTAGGAATTGGGAAGGTCGAATTTAGAGGAAGTGAACCTGCATTTTCATTGAAGGAGCCTGGAAAACCATGTAGGAAAAACCACCCCAGTTGACCCTACCGAAATTCAAACCTCGATCTCCGCATACTCGGTAGTCTAGCTCAACACGAAATGATCGCGTTAGCTAACTACGCCACCGAGACTGATAGTAATACTGACAGTAGGACTGATTGTGTAGGGGCCCCATTTAGAGTAATTATTACATGGGCGTATAGAACGGGTAGTAGGACGTGGTGCTAAAAATAATGAAAAAAATATTCACAGAGTTAAAAGGAAAACATTATGCTATACGTTGATACAATATGGCCACGAAAAAATAGTGAGATATATTAATTTAACAACTTAAACAATTAGTTTTGGCCTCGATTAAAACAGCAGACTCTGGCATAGGAGCCCATGGTTGATTCCCGACACGGTAAACTATGGGGGAGGATTCCCCCGATCGAGTCATTCAATCTTCTCTTGAAATGAATTTTGATCAAGTCCGGTCAAACATGACAACTTTTGGCAGGGTAGCATTGAACACATTAGTTATAGAAAACAATGTAGTTTATATAAAAATGTGTGAAATATAATTTTCTGGAAATGTGTTCATTGCTTTCTAGCCATTTTAAGTTACCCCAATTGACGGTACAGTAAAGTAACAGTTTCTTCAGCGCGTTTTATTGGTTTAAGAATAGTTTATGTCGGTGAAAATGTACTGTTTATTGCAATGCTTACATCATGTTTTGTTTTGTCTGTCCAGGTTTCCATACGTAGGACGTCCAACAACGTCCATTTCTGTGGCGGGTTTATCTACAGCCCTGTCTGGGTAGTGACTGCAGTGCATTGCGTGCTCGGGTGAGTTGGGTTAACCGTGCTCGTGTCTTACTACCCACGCTGGCTAACCGTGTACTTACACTTGACGAGAGATATTGAATTTAAAGTGAGCGTACCTGCAATCTCGTGGAGGGAAAGTGTTAAACAAATTAGGGGAAAGTACTTCAGTTAAAGCGGCCGGGATCTTATTCCTCACCAGCAAACCAGACAACACTAGGCCGACGCCTTTATTCACGTGACCAACAGTGCGGGATTTGGCGAAATTGATTTTTAACTACCCTTTATTTAAATAAACACTCGAAACATTTAAGTGTTTGCTATTCAATTTTTTTTTTTCAATTATTTGAAACTAGAAACTCTTTGGTCCATTATTTCAATGAAGGCATAATTAATTATCTCTCAAAATAATTAAATATATGATACAAGCATTCGTTGAAATTATTATCAAAATATTAAAGTTAAATTGGCTAAGTTTTGGGATGAAATTAGTTTTTCACTGACCAATGATGTATGATTATAAATCTTAGATCATTGGGAAGAATCAAAATGGACTGAGCCAAGGCATTGGACTCAATGACACAGCCAAGGAAAAGAGCAGAGGACCTAAGAGACCTATTCCCTCTGAGCCAAGGCAAAGAGCGGAGGAGCTAAGAGACCTATTCCCTCTGAGCCAAGGCATTGGACTCATTGACACAGCCAAGGAAAAGAGCAGAGGACCTAAGAGACCTATTCCCTCTGAGCCAAGGCAAAGAGCGGAGGAGCTAAGAGACCTATTCCCTCTGAGCCAAGGCATTGAAATCATTGATACAGCCAAGGAAAAGAGCAGAGGACCTAAGAGACCTATTCCCTCTGAGCCAAGGCAAAGAGCGGAGGAGCTAAGAGACCTATTCCCTCTGAGCCAAGGCAAAGAGCGGAGGACCTAAGAGACCTATTCCCTCTGAGCCAAGGCATTGAAATCATTGACACAGCCAAGGAAAAGAGCAGAGGACCTAAGAGACCTATTCCCTCTGAGCCAAGGCAAAGAGCGGAGGAGCTAAGAGACCTATTCCCTCTGAGCCAAGGCATTGGACTCATTGACACAGCCAAGGAAAAGAGCAGAGGACCTAAGAGACCTATTCCCTCTGAGCCAAGGCATTGGACTCATTGACACAGCCAAGGAAAAGAGCAGAGGACCTAAGAGACCTATTCCCTCTGAGCCAAGGCAAAGAGCGGAGGAGCTAAGAGACCTATTCCCTCTGAGCCAAGGCATTGGACTCAATGACACAGCCAAGGAAAAGACCAGAGGACCTAAGAGACCTATTCCCTCTGAGCCAAGGCAAAGAGCGGAGGAGCTAAGAGACCTATTCCCTCTGAGCCAAGGCATTGGACTCATTGACACAGCCAAGGAAAAGAGCAGAGGATCTAAGAGACCTATTCCCTCTGAGCCAAGGCAAAGAGCGGAGGAGCTAAGAGACCTATTCCCTCTGAGCCAAGGCATTGGACTCATTGACACAGCCAAGGAAAAGAGCAGAGGACCTAAGAGACCTATTCCCTCTGAGCCAAGGCATTGGACTCATTGACACAGCCAAGGCAAAGAGCAGAGGACCTAAGAGACCTATTCCCTCTGAGCCAAGGCAAAGAGCGGAGGAGCTAAGAGACCTATTCCCTCTGAGCCAAGGCATTGGACTCATTGACACAGCCAAGGAAAAGAGCAGAGGACCTAAGAGACCTATTCCCTCTGAGCCAAGGCATTGGACTCATTGACACAGCCAAGGCAAAGAGCGGAGGAGCTAAGAGACCTATTCCCTCTGAGCCAAGGCATTGGACTCATTGACACAGCCAAGGAAAAGACCAGAGGACCTAAGAGACCTATTCCCTCTGAGCCAAGGCAAAGAGCGGAGGAGCTAAGAGACCTGTTCCCTCTGAGCCAAGGCATTGGACTCATTGACACAGCCAAGGAAAAGAGCAGAGGACCTAAGAGACCTATTCCCTCTGAGCCAAGGCATTGGACTCAATGACACAGCCAAGGAAAAGACCAGAGGACCTAAGAGACCTATTCCCTCTGAGCCAAGGCAAAGAGCGGAGGAGCTAAGAGACCTATTCCCTCTGAGCCAAGGCATTGGACTCATTGACACAGCCAAGGAAAAGAGCAGAGGACCTAAGAGACCTATTCCCTCTGAGCCAAGGCAAAGAGCGGAGGAGCTAAGAGACCTATTCCCTCTGAGCCAAGGCATTGGACTCATTGACACAGCCAAGGAAAAGAGCAGAGGATCTAAGAGACCTATTCCCTCTGAGCCAAGGCAAAGAGCGGAGGAGCTAAGAGACCTATTCCCTCTGAGCCAAGGCAAAGAGCGGAGGAGCTAAGAGACCTATTCCCTCTGAGCCAAGGCATTGGACTCATTGACACAGCCAAGGAAAAGAGCAGAGGATCTAAGAGACCTATTCCCTCTGAGCCAAGGCAAAGAGCGGAGGAGCTAAGAGACCTATTCCCTCTGAGCCAAGGCATTGGACTCATTGACACAGCCAAGGAAAAGAGCAGAGGACCTAAGAGACCTATTCCCTCTGAGCCAAGGCAAAGAGCGGAGGAGCTAAGAGACCTATTCCCTCTGAGCCAAGGCATTGAAATCATTGATACAGCCAAGGAAAAGAGCAGAGGACCTAAGAGACCTATTCCCTCTGAGCCAAGGCAAAGAGCGGAGGAGCTAAGAGACCTATTCCCTCTGAGCCAAGGCATTGGACTCATTGACACAGCCAAGGAAAAGAGCAGAGGACCTAAGAGACCTATTCCCTCTGAGCCAAGGCAAAGAGCGGAGGAGCTAAGAGACCTATTCCCTCTGAGCCAAGGCATTGAAATCATTGATACAGCCAAGGAAAAGAGCAGAGGACCTAAGAGACCTATTCCCTCTGAGCCAAGGCAAAGAGCGGAGGAGCTAAGAGACCTATTCCCTCTGAGCCAAGGCATTGGACTCATTGACACAGCCAAGGAAAAGAGCAGAGGATCTAAGAGACCTATTCCCTCTGAGCCAAGGCAAAGAGCGGAGGAGCTAAGAGACCTATTCCCTCTGAGCCAAGGCATTGGACTCATTGACACAGCCAAGGAAAAGAGCAGAGGACCTAAGAGACCTATTCCCTCTGAGCCAAGGCAAAGAGCGGAGGAGCTAAGAGACCTATTCCCTCTGAGCCAAGGCAAAGAGCGGAGGAGCTAAGAGACCTATTCCCTCTGAGCCAAGGCATTGGACTCATTGACACAGCCAAGGCAAAGAGCGGAGGACCTAAGAGACCTATTCTCTCTGAGCCAAGGCAAAGAGCGGAGGAGCTAAGAGACCTATTCCCTCTGAGCCAAGGCAAAGAGAGGAGGACAGGACCTAAGAGACCTATTCCTTCCCCCCCACTTGCTTCCAGAAAGCAAGACCTGTACCTTTCCCTGGAATTTTGAAAATGAGCCAATGTTAAGCTATCCCCTTTATGTCAACTTTGTCCCTGAGATCAACACTGAGTAAATCATACGCTCATGTAGCACGTCTTATAAACAAAATAAAGGTACTGTGTGTCATCAAAATAGTACACGATACTAATAGCCCGTATGGTATAACCATTTGTAGCACACTCATAAATGTAGGGACGTACTGATAAAAACAAAACAATTCCTTGAGTTATCCAATTCCCGAAACATTAACTATCGGGATAGGACCCCCGGACCTCACTTTGGCCTGCACAAAAAAAAATCTACCACCGATGACTAAACACATATCAAGGCTAACATTTGACACACCCACTTTGGTGTCCGCATGGTCTAAGGAGCTACTCTTGTAAGATACTAAACTGCCGATGATGGGGAGATCATGTTCGATTCCAGTCGGGTGGAATGAGGGAGGTTTTTCCTAAATGGTTTTCCACTCTCCTTTCACGCAAATGCAGGTATACTTCCTATAAAGTCAATCTTCCTCATTCCTGACCCATTAGCGTAATAAGCGTATAGCCCGAATTTGTAGCAAGACGCGGTGCTAAAATAAACTTGACACGTGATAATAGGATTCTACAAGTAACCCCTTAACCTTTCGAACCTTCCTAAACTTCAATCTTGGCTGCACCCTTGATTTTACTTGCACCGTATTTTGTCAGGGAGACGATGACGAGCTATGACCGATTGTTGCAGGAGAGTTCTTACTGACATCACTGCCATAGGGGCAATGACAAGTTGTGACGTATTGTTACAGGAGTGTTCTTACTGACATCACTGCCATAGGGGCAATGACAAGTTGTGACGTATTGTTGCAAGAGAGTTCTTACTGACATCACTGCCATGGGGGCAATGACAAGTTGTGACGTATTGTTACAGGAGAGTTCTTACTTGCATCACTGCCATAGGGGCAATGACAAGTTGTGACGTATTGTTACAGGAGAGTACTTACTGACATCACTGCCATGGGGGCAATGACAAGTTGTGACGTATTGTTGCAAGAGAGTTCTTACTGACATCACTGCCATGGGGGCAATGACAAGTTGTGACGTATTGTTACAGGAGAGTTCTTACTGACATCACTGCCATAGGGGCAATGACAAGTTGTGACGTATTGTTGCAAGAGAGTTCTTACTGACATCACTGCCATGGGGGCAATGACAAGTTGTGACGTATTGTTACAGGAGAGTTCTTACTTGCATCACTGCCATAGGGGCAATGACAAGTTGTGACGTATTGTTACAGGAGAGTTCTTACTGACATCACTGCCATAGGGGCAATGACAAGTTGTGACGTATTGTTGCAAGAGAGTTCTTACTGACATCACTGCCATAGGGGCAATGACAAGTTGTGACTTATTGTTACAGGAGAGTTCTTACTGACATCACTGCCATAGGGGCAATGACAAGTTGTGACGTATTGTTGCAAGAGAGTTCTTACTGACATCACTGCCATGGGGGCAATGACAAGTTGTGACGTATTGTTACAGGAGAGTTCTTACTTGCATCACTGCCATAGGGGCAATGACAAGTTGTGACTTATTGTTACAGGAGAGTACTTACTGGCATCACTGCCATGGGGGCAATGACAAGTTGTGACGTATTGTTACAGGAGAGTTCTTACTGACATCACTGCCATGGGGGCAATGACAAGTTGTGACGTATTGTTACAGGAGAGTACTTACTGGCATCACTGCCATGGGGGCAATGACAAGTTGTGACGTATTGTTACAGGAGAGTTCTTACTTGCATCACTGCCATAGGGGCAATGACAAGTTGTGACGTATTGTTACAGGAGAGTACTTACTGACATCACTGCCATAGGGGCAATGACAAGTTGTGACGTATTGTTACAGGAGAGTACTTACTGGCATCACTGCCATAGGGGCAATGACAAGTTGTGACGTATTGTTACAGGAGAGTTCGTACTGACATCACTGCCATAGGGGCAATGACAAGTTGTGACGTATTGTTACAGGAGAGTTCGTACTGACATCACTGCCATAGGGGCAATGACAAGTTGTGACGTATTGTTACAGGAGAGTTCTTACTGACATCACTGCCATAGGGGTAATGACAAGTTGTGACGTATTGTTACAGGAGAGTTCGTACTGACATCACTGCCATAGGGGCAATGACAAGTTGTGACGTATTGTTACAGGAGAGTACTTACTGGCATCACTGCCATAGGGGCAATGACAAGTTGTGACGTATTGTTACAGGAGAGTTCTTACTGACATCACTGCCATGGGGGCAATGACAAGTTGTGACGTATTGTTGCAAGAGAGTTCTTACTGACATCACTGCCATGGGGGCAATGACAAGTTGTGACGTATTGTTACAGGAGAGTACTTACTGGCATCACTGCCATGGGGGCAATGACAAGTTGTGACGTATTGTTACAGGAGAGTACTTACTGACATCACAGTCGTGGCAGGCGCTACCAACTTGAACGAAGGTGGTGAAAGCTACGGTGTGATTCGTCGAATCAACCACCGCCAATACCTGGCTACGGACTCGTGGAGGAATGACATCTCGTTACTCAGGGTGAGACCGCCCTATGGGTGTCAAAAAACTAGCGTATTCTTTAAAACAATAGGGATATTCGATATGGAGTATAATAAAATGTATATACTTTGATAAATTAATATGAAAATGTATCTAATAGTTATAGCATGTTAGATATCAATACATAATATATTGGGCCGCAACAAGAATTCAATGATTATAATAAGTCTTCTTCCTGATTGGCTAGCCAATAAAACTGACCTTACGTATCCAACATTGTTAATTTGTATAGTCAAAATGTTACGATTGTGAGGTGAAAGTCACAATTATTGTGTCTGATCAAATTATCTGCCATATTTCGAATACTCAAAGTCACATTAAAAAAAATGGTATGTCTACTCAAAGATGGGAGTGTACGGGACGCGAATAAAGGTAGGTGTTTTTATTTTTTGATAGCAAAACGTGTTTTGGCCTAGTAAATCAAATATCGCTTCAGTAGAAACAGAGAGTTTAATTTTCTTCGGGGGGTGGTATCAACAATTGTTGGAATATTTGACATGAGCAAAGCAGCATTAGCCTACATGGCAAACATTTTAAATGAAGAGAAAAAGTTGTCATTAAATTCTAGGACACCCTTGACAGACACTCAAGAAATGTTGATATAACCATGATTAAAAAATTAAACCCTATTTTTCTACTAGAGAAATATTTGATTTATTTTGGCCAAAAAAAGCGTTGCTATATAAACTGCAATTAAACACTTCCCTCCCCATTTACACATCTCATTGAAACATTGTCTTACTAGCCTAACGGTCTGCTTGTTATTTCAGCTGGACCGTTCCATTATTTACGATAGTCTGAAGATCAATATCCCCTTGGCCGTTCCTCAGCAAGCTCTTCACCATGGCGTGCCTGTTGTTGCCAGTGGATGGGGGTATACCGATGTACGTGTCAGGGAACCATTTAGATTGGTTTATTCTTATAATTAGACTTCATAGCTCGGTTAGTTGCGAGTTGTTTTTTTACCTAGCTAAGGTTTGGTTCAAATCCCTACCTGCGGTGCTCGAAAGCGTTTATAGTCGAACGTAGCACGAAATTAGGAGAGATATGAGTGATTCTGATATCACTACAAGTGTAGATCCAGACGCTAATAATCCTTATACTGTACTAGAAGCATCAAAAAGCAAATCACAAACAAAACATTTTAATGTTTCAGGCTGGTACCAAACTTCATTCGGTACCGCGTCTGTCTACTCATACAAGGTTCCCAAGTTCCATTCCTGGCAGGACCAAAAACGTATCATTGTGAAATTGAATGTTTTCTCTCTCTCTCAAGTCGGTAAATTAGTGGTCTGGAGTAGTTTTGTTGTGTTTTCAGAGTGCGAGATATAATCGACCCAACACTCTCCAGACCATCACTCTGCAGATTGTATCCAACGATTACTGCCAGGCCAAACACACCCGTCCCATCTACCCCATACACTTGTGCGCTTACGGCGGTGAAGGCTTCGGAGTGTGCAATGTGAGTTCATTCTCAACTGTTGGCAAGCATGTCGGCCGAGCTGAATACACGTATTACTCATAAAAGTGTGCAATGTGAGTTCATTCTCAACTGTTGGCAAGCATGTCGGCCGAGCTGAATACACGTATTACTCATAAGAGTGTGCAATGTGAGTTCATTCTCAACTGTTGGCAAGCATGTCGGGCGAGCTGAAGACACGTATTACTCATAAGAGTGCGCATAATAAATTACAGTCAACAGGATCAACATGTACCGCAACAATTTTACCTTTAGTTATGTCACAGTGTGGTGTATTTATGGTTAATAGTCTTAGCTGTGGAGTAACCCACGCCAGTGGCTACACGGTCTAAGGGGACGGCTAGACTGGGCGAGCACACGAGTGACTAAAATATAAAATATAACAATAATATTTAGCACTGCGTCTTACTACCCGTTCGGGTTATACGCTCTAAGTACTAATCACGCTAATGGATTAGGAATTGGGAAGGTTGAATTAGAGGAAGTGAACCCGCATTTGCGTGGAGGAAGAATGGAAAACCATTTAGGAAAAAAACACTCCCAGTTCACCCGACCAAGATTCGAACCTCGATCTCCCCGTCCTCGGCGGTCGAGCTCAACACGACTAGCGCGTTAGCCAACTACGCCGCCGAGGCGGGTAAAATGTAACACATTGGTTGTAATGAGAGGTGGCCAGACTGTCATATTAACATTTTTATTGCTATCGATAAATTTGGCACACTTGCTACTAACGGCCTAAGTTAATTGGTAAGATCATAAACCATATATATATATATATATATATATATATATATATATATATATATATAACTGATATGTTAAAATACTTCAATATTATAATAAAAGTAGGTATTTATAAATAAGAATCACAATTAGTGTGGAGAGAGGATGAGAAAACCACAACAATAAATCACTTGTCAAAAACCATCCTCAGTTCACTGAGCCAAGATTCGAACCTTTGCCAGGAGGCTATCGATAGCTATTTGCTAATCGCTCGCTCGCACGCACGCTTGTCAGTCTGGCCGAACCCTAAGATGCTAGGCTTGTAATTGGTTTGCCGGGGACGATAAGGGCTAGGCTTAAATTTCGGCCGAGTACACTAGAGTTGGAGTTTTCCACGTTTAATTTATTTCTGTTGCCCACAACCATCTCTTCATAATAATTCTATAGATTAAACCGTTCCGAGTCCATCTCAAGACATACTAATCGGGAAATTAGGTTCACGACTATGATCGAACCATAAATCGCGTCGTAGTGCGGTTTCCTGCATTCGTTACTTAAAAACAGTCAAATTGTGATTATTTTAATAATTTTATTTTATTTTATTTTATGATAATTATCTTTTACATTTTTGCATCTTATAAAATAATAGCATAGTATAATCAGTCAAGGTAAGGATGGTGCTAAATGGAGGCTACATTTTTATTTTATTTATTTTGGTTCAAGTCCTTCTTTCAGATAGTCTATATTTCCGAAAATATTGGTGTTAGCAGGGGGTGAAACTAATCCAAAGGGGGCATAATATCAGTGTGGGGAAATTTATTCAAGAGCGGACAATTTCACTCCTTATCCGGTTTATTTTGTCCTCACTTTCATCTTTCTACGTTTCGGACGTCAGTGATCCTATGCCGTATTTATAGATAGGGGTGTGCGGAACTTCGAAGGTAAAATACCCTTCGCTTTGACTTAGACACTGATAACAACTTTCAAATATTCATAACATTTTTAAAGAAGCAACCAATGATTATAACATATTAAAATACATATGATTATACATATTATGTATTACTAAGAATATATTTGAAATATCACACTTGATAAGTTATAACATATTTTAACATACTATAATAATAATAATAATAATAATAATAATAATAATATTTAGCACCGCGTCTTACTACCCGTTCGCGTTATACGCCTTAAGTACTAATTACGCTAATGGATTAGGAATTGGGAAGGTTGAATTAGAGGAAGTTAACCCGCATTTGCGTGGAGGGAGAGTGGAAGACCATGTAGGAAAAACCACCCCAGTTCACCCGACCGAGATTCGAACCTCGATCTCCCCGTCCTCAGAAGTGGAGCTCAACACGACAAGCGCGTTAGCCAACTACGCCACCGAGGCGGGTAACATACTATACCATTTATAGGAACAGCCACTAAACAGTATTTTAACAACATCTACGATTAAATGACACATATAACTTGAGCATGGATAAATTATTATTCAGATAATATGCCAATATAAAATTTGAGTGTTCTTTGGGTTTTTTCTCAAAACTTTCATTTTTATACCTAGATGCAATACTGGATAATTTAAAAATTAAAATCTTTTGATTGATTTTGCTTCTCATACTTTAAGATTTGTTTCGATCTAGCTTGGCTTTTAAAACCTGACCTTCGCACACTTCTATGATTTATTATAACATAATGTTTCAATAATACAAATGTGCTGTTATGTCCTCAGGGTGACAGTGGTGGTCCTCTGGTTTTTGGAGGTCGTGTGATTGGCATAGTCTCATGGGGAAATCCCTGCGCCTTAGGAGTACCGGATGTTTACGTTCGTGTGTCAGAGTTCATTGACTGGATCAACGAAAATGCCGTTGATTAAACCGTGGTTTTTGGGAAATGTCAACAAAAAAATTATTTGCTCTAAGAATAACACAGGATTTGATCGTTTGGAAAGCGATTAACCAAAATTGGTTTGATTCTATGGAAATAGTTTCTAAATTATCAATGTAATTAATGTCACATTTAAGATGTATCTCAACTAAAATCTGTTAAAATTAGTTTAAACCTGATTTATCAAATATTTATGTTTTGAAATTTAAATAATAAATCTTAAATCACACTAACAATATTGATTTTTAAATTTGTAAACGTGATTTTTTTTCTTCTTTGACTCTTACTTTAGGTTTTAATTTTAACATCTTTAAATAATTAATTAAATCGATATTTAGGAATATTCAATCTTTGGTAATAGCACAAAGAAAGAAATAGTACTTTACTAAATTAATGTAATTAGATTAATTATTATGTGATTGTAAAAAAAATAATCTGCCAAATAAAACATAAGGTACGGTACGCATTTAACTAGGAAAATATCATTGTACAGTTATTTTTGTCCTTTTTTCTATTAAAACATGTTGTTTAATGTTTCTTGTGTGTATTAGTAACTTAGATTTTAGAGATTTAAAATAATAAAATATACATACAAACCTAATTTTTTTTTATTATCTATAAATACAATAATTTAGTCACAGAGTGGCAATAGTTAAAAATAACATAGTTCGCCGCTTGTACAGAATAACCAGATTTATTTAATGAACATTTAAAAAATTTAGTTTGCGTGTTTAAGAGGATATTATCAGAAAGCTCAATGCTAGTTCTGAAGTTGCGCAGCCCGTGCGCGTGCGAGGGAGGTGGAGCTTAGACGAATACGTCAGCGACAAGTCATCCAGTATAGAGAGGAAATACTCGGTGAACTGACAATCGCCTAGTCCTCTTTTACTCTGTCATTCTTTCTTCAAGAGACAACACTCACGAGCACACAGAAGGGATGTGTAATTATCTTGGGGAGGACAGCAGTTTAAAGAAAGAAAAGAATAGTAAAACGGCATTGTACTCTTCGTTTGCTCTTTCGGGTTCTTACAGGCGCTGGACTGGTCGTCTTTGTTTAACCCAAAGGTCTCGGCCCAAGCGTGGTCCTTTTTCTACCTAGTAAAAGTAATATAACCTAGAGAAAAAAATGATTGAGACTTTATTTTGATGAAAGTGTTAGAATCTACATTAGGCCCCTGTGCCCACGTGTAACGATGCACCATCTATTTAACGTCACAAGTCTTGTTTCAATCGTGTGGGAAAACCAATAATTTTATGGCCGTTGTAGTAATAGTAAAAACGCTTGTAAAGTCTGAAATTGACATGTTTTACACGAAGTAAAAAAAATATATATTTAAAATTGTAAAACCTCTTAAAACACATTTAGCAAAACATGAAACAGTCGACTAATGATTTTTTTAAAATATATTTTGAGTTAACAAGGGTTAATTATGTTAGATTACAAAAATCGTTCAACTTTATTTCGATAAATAAATATATATATATATTGGTTAGAAGGCCCCTTTCCCTTGACACGTTGTGGCATTTTGAAGTGGTAGAGCATATGTCACAACTTCAGATCTGCATGATCTCGAGTGATTTTAGACAGTTGAATTGGTAGGTAACGTTGAAAACTGTACTCTAGACTAGGGCAATGCCACCACATCTCGTCCAAACACTAATTTATAGTACATGTACAAAGTGTATTCAATTTTAAATTCATATAATAGCAACAACACTTTTAGTTTCCTAGGTTAAAAGGCTAGACAATGTTAAATATTTTGAAATATATTTTATGTGTGACACAAGCCACAAAACATATTTTCCCATGACATAGTAATTTATTACAAAGGATAACTCTTTTTTTTAAATCTGGAACAGTCTTAAAGTCTTCATTACATCTTGTATTCATTGGTAATCAAGTTAAGATTTGAATTTCAGTCAAATTTATTTTAGGGAATCTGTACACTTTAGAACAGCCGGTAGGTAACGCGTGTGCCTACTGATCTAGGGATCACGGGTTCTAATCCAGGCATGATTGAAAGTATATCATTGGTTAGTTATTATCGGCTGGAGAACTGGGTGATGTTTTTGCTCTAGACTTAGTTTAGTTTGTAGAAAAATCAGTGTGTTCATAAAATGTACGATAAAAAATCTTCAAATAAAAAATACTGTGGTCGTAATTTATAAAATAAATTTTTTCCATATTTTCATTCAATTGCTAGTGCACCTTCACTTTAAACCCTTCTCACCCTTACTCCATTATAAAAATGATTTAAATTAGTGAAAGATGCTGATATCGCAAAAAAAAAAAACTTACGATAGGCCCAGCTTTGCTGAGCACCATTGAATTACACTACTGATAACAGTCAGGAATGTAAACCGATGTAGGCTTTTTCTTGAAAAAGCAAAGGTGATCTCTTTTAGCTATTAGTGTTGTGTTGTGTTTTTTATTTTAGTGTAATCATACATTCTGTTCTGTTTGGGTTGTTTGTTTTATTTTATTTATCATCACACCTTACTACCCTTTAGTGTACATGCATGTGTATTAAATGTGCTAACTAGTTAGGGATAGGAATGGTTCAATTTAGAGGAAGTGGACTCACATTTGCGTGACGGGAGAGTGAAAAAGTGTTTATGAAATACCACCCTTAGTACAACCAGCCAAAATACGAACCCAAGTTCTGCGTCTGCGGCAGTCCAGTTTATTTCAAGAGCGATGCCTTAAAGTTTAGACCATGCGGATACCAAAGCAGGTTGTTTGGTTGTTTTGGCAAGATTGTTATAGAATGTTTGATCGTAATCATATTCATGTTTTTCTATACTCAATAAATATTATTTATTTGATAATATTTAATGTTATCGTATATATTATTTATGTTGTCAACATTCCTTTTTCTCAACTTACACACAGCCTACAGCGATGAATAAGGTCTCAGTGGATAGGATTTTTTTTTTTTGTGACTTCTGTCATGGCATACTCAGTTTACGTTAAAACACATGTTTTTTTTAATGTGAGTTAAAATAAAGTTTCTTTTGCAATGACTATCAATATGTCTAAGGGATAGACGCTTCCAAGAGCTGGATTGTACTTGTCAAATGCTGTATTTACTCATGAACAACTATATGTAGCTTTTTCCAGAGTCCTATATCTAACAATATTTTTATATTAATTACCGAAAATTAAGTAGATGCCTCTAGCAGATGTTTGAAGTGATCTTCCACCGGCCAATTTTTTTAAATTAAAGGCTTTCAAATTCCATTAGTAGTATTTATAGCAAGAAAATTCTTCAAAATTACAACCATTTTAAACTTATCTTGAGTGGCCCTTGCCTAGATTTATTTATTTATTTATTTATATGACCCTAGAAGCTATTAAGAGCGCTTCTAAACTGATTTTTTTTCTTACAGTTACATTATTCTAGAAGTTATAGGGTGTGGTCTTCTCCAGTTAATTTTTGAAAATTTAATGCACATAGAAATAATTTGGAGTTCTATTTAAGGCAATCTTTTAGTTTAATATTCAATACTGTCGAAGTGTTTGAAATGTATCTAGGAGAGAGAAACTTCTTTCCATGGGGGGCTAATTCGTCCCATGGGCAGTGCCCCCCCTTACCCGTCAGTTCCACCGCCACTGACCCAAAGTTTTTTATAAGAATATATTTAAATATAGCTTTTCTTTATGGAAGCTATTCAGAGTAGTCCATTCCTGGATTTTTTTTTCCATATCTTTATATTTTATTAAGAGTGATCAAATCATAAGACTCTGGAAGTTATTTAGAGCTATTTTTAAATTGTAATAAGAATTATATGTATCCTTCTCACACGAAGCAATGATTTCTTACAGTTGTGTGTGTGTGTGCGTGCGTGCCTGCCTCATTGAACATAATATTTGAAAGAACAAAAGGGGGGCCTACCTGTGCCCTTCTGTGGACACGTCTATGGGAAAAAAACTGGAAGTTTTAAAATGTCTCGGTAATTGTAAAATTGCGACTAAACTATCTAAGAAGTTTGTAGTTGGAAAAGCATCAGTGACAGAAATGAAATTAATTCTAAAATGTAATTTTTTGATTCCTCAACATTAATTTAATATCTGAATAGTCGTCGAACATTGAAATAGTAATTGTTTGCCAAGTTTAATGGGGCACTTTTTTTGTGGCTAACTCAAGAAAGGGGTAAAGGAATGCCAATAAATGGCCCCCTGATCAGATTATCCGGAATCTCGGACTACCAGAGTTTTATTCGAATTGGTACAAGTCAATTAAAGTGTATTTAGGTTTTGCCTAGGATGTTTATATTAGTTTGCATAGTTTTAGATAAGTTCACTTACACAAAATAAATTTATTGAAATAATTTTTTTCTAGAGATAAAATATAAATAAATAAAAGTTAAAACTCCTAATTGTTTTGAAAATTATTACAAACATATGTTTATTTTATTTTAATATTTAGTGAAGAGCCAAATGTTTTGTTTAATGTTTTTGATTTACGTATTGTTTAATATTACAAACAAAATGGCAATTTTCCATTTCCTATGAAAGTGACTTTAAGGTTACTTTACATAAGCGTTAATTTCCAATTTTGATCATTTCTCCGCTACTATTTGAGATACGAAAATACTTAGAACTGTATTTTTTTTGTACTGTTAAAAATAACAAATATTTTATTCGAAACATATTTAAAAAAACCAATAGTTTCTGAGATATAAGCAAATATAAAAACATAAATTTGGAAATCTTTTAAATATGAAATTTATTATGCTCTTTGGTGGACAAAGATGTTCCCCTTTTATTACATTTCTGCAAGTGTTCTGAATAATCTATTGCCATGTAGTAAGGAATTAAATAGCTAGCAGTGTATTTTATTTCCTTTTTTAGCGTATAACCCGAACGGGTAGTAAGACGCGGTGCTAAATAAAAAAAAAAAAAAAAACTTCCTTTATGACCTTTGGTGGAGTGTTTCTGTAAAAATATGGGGAATCTATTATTTCGTTTCACAACTATTACAAGTTTTTAGTAAATAAGTCCATTTTAATATGAGAGATGGAGAAAGACTGTGCGGTTTACCGTCATCCGTACCGTTTATTTTTAATAAGTAAAGTAACAATGTTGATTGCACATTGGTGTGTATTTTTAAGGTTTATTTATTCTTCCAAATTCCAACATATTACCTAATTTTTAACAACTGAGATTATCTTCCATTATCTTTGAGAATATAATTAACGAGCTGGCTTGTGTAGTGAGTGACTCAAACAATCAGCCAATCAGATGCCTTTATTCATCTGTTGCTACTTTTCGTATTTTTTACATTGGGTGAATCTACAAAAACACTATTTCAATCAATGAAAATTTTATAAAGTCACCGGTGATTTTATAAAATTACCATCAGTCACTGGTGAATGTTAATAAGCTAAGTAAAGGTTTGATTAGTTTTGAGTTATGTTTTATAATATATTCAGCATAACTTATATATTTTATAAAATCAATGGTAGATGTAGAAAATACCGTTGATGTTTCATACTTTCACCAAAGTGAATAGGTATATTAAAAAAATTACTGGTAAATTACTTTTACTTTTGGTGATTCTATACATTCACCAGTAATTTTATAAAATAATGAATTGAACACATTCGCATTAATATATTCAACATATTTCTCTTCATACTATAGTTATTATATGAAATTTAAAAACATAGTTGGATAAAAGTTTTTCGAAATGTCAATATACGCTCCAAGACAATCATTTACCCGCATTTGACCACTTAGAAATGTTGTGATTATTTTTATTATTAGTTAAAAAAAAATTTTTTATATAATTTTATGGGAAGCAAATAGCAATTTATTTGATACACCCTTATATAGAACGCTATCAAACGGTCACAATCACAATAGAATACAAGACATTTGAGCTTAGGTAACTTTTCAACAAACACAGTCGACAATTTTAATTTTATAACTATTCATAATTTTAGAGATTATATATTTTGTTTTTAGCACATAATCACGAAACAATTAAAAAACAAGTCAAAATTGAGGTAAGGGGAGTTTAGCTCTATATTTGCGTTTGGAAGCCTAATAACTAAAGCTTTCGCCTCACTTTAGGTTTTGATTTGGAATTCTCAAGGGCCATTGCCTTACATTTGTCAGCCTTTTGTTTATCTTCAATAGCCTTTGTTATGTAAGGTGGATTTTTAATCGGCATGGATCGTCTGCGTCTTGAATCTACAAGCTCTGGCAGGAGACAATATAGATAGAACTGGCTAAGTTTTTTCTCCATGTGGCTAGCCCAAAATGCATCGTCTCTGAAAATCTTCTCGACCTCTATACCCACATTTTTACATAAAACAAAGAGGCAGTAACTTCTCCTGGTCACGTGAAGTTGGCCTTTCACTTGATAGTAGTGTGTTTTTTGTTAATGCACGTAATTTCTTTTTTGTCCTTGCTTATGTTCCAAAAAGTAAACTTTATTTTTAAAACAGCTTCTTCTGGTGTCATGTTCCTTGCTGAGGGTGGACACTTCACTTCAATAATGGTGTCAGATCCTATTAGACCATCGGGAGTTGCTCCCAAGTAAGATAATTCCGGATCAACAAAGATCCCACAAGGCTCAACTTTAATATTCATTTTATTTTCAAGAGCCAATATACCATTCTTCTCACCATCTCTACCGTACAGCATTGCATCTGTGTCAAAATCATCATAGAACATACCTTGAACAGCCTTTTCACAAGATGTGTGAGGAAGTCTTCGACAAACGGGTCCAAAGTTAAGAGGCAGTGAGCAGCTTTCGCCGTACTTCTTTCCATCGACCACTATTTCTTTGGAGAAGTGTCCCTCTTTCAAGCTCCTCACGTTACTCTGATGTGCTTGGTAAAGTAGCAATAAATCTAATTTTCTCTCTATCAAATTTTTTCCGTAACCATATCAGGCTTCTGAGCACAAGGCCATAGTCTTTGTCATTATTAGTCAACCTAGGTCTAAATGGGTTCTTTTTCTTCACTTTTGCAGGCAAACTTCTTGTTCTTTCAATTTGACGAAGTCTTCACATCTCCATCTTCTTAGTAAACTTCCCGGGACTAGCTTGGTACATTACTTTGTGTATTTTATATAGAGGAGTTTTAGTATTGAAAGAAACTACAGCAGCATGACTTCTAGAAGAGTAGGACATCTTAAGGCAAAAATGAACCCTTTTCTCACCGATAAGGTAAGACAGTGGTGCACAACCCATGGCCCGCCATGCCATTTATTGCGGCCAACCAACTAAATGAAATTTGCAAAATAAATTCCTAGCATATTCTCATATTACTTAGACTAGGTTGTCAGCGAAATATGATTAAAAGTTTTATTAAGGGACGAAAGCATTTAAAGTTTATACTTAGTAAGTCTACCGATACTTCAACAGCAGCTATGACATCGAGTCCGTTTATTTATGGGGGCTTTGTGAATAATTGTTTGGTAGCCGTATCTTAAAAACCTTGTGTTAATTGCGTGAAGAAGTTTGAGGGAATATGTCTTGATTGAATATCTATGTAACGCAGTGTCACAGATATTGCACATATTATTGCATCGAAATTTTTGAAAATTTCAAAAAATTGGCATCGATTTTTTCACTAGCCATATATGAGTTCTCTGACATAACATCAACCGTTCAAATGAGCATATTTGCTCCAGGTGTGACGTAAGAATTCTAAATTATTAAAAACTCTTCTTTCTGTACTCCATGGATGGACAGACCAAGGGTTCTGACCTGCTGCAAGGCATCAAAAAGATATTTGTCTAATTTTGTCTACAATGATTGGAGCAAGTAATGGAATAGTGTCTCTCCTCACAAAGCATATGTGATAACTTTGCCACGCCAACACACTTATTGCATATCACTGCATTATAGGCTTACACCAGTAAAATTTGGTTGTAAAAGATCTGGGCTAGAGAAATCTGATACGGACATTAGTGCAAACAGAGAACTTCATTAAATCAGAGGACTCAATCACCGACAATTCAAAGGCTTCCTCAATGGAAACCGAGGCCAAATATGGTGACCGTGTTTACTGCAGCAGAGGCAAGGTTTTGAAAACTTTTAGAGGAAATCATCAGAAAAATAATTACATCTCAGATTTAGCAAACAATGTATCAGTATTCCAGGCAAAACTAAGATTATTATAATTTGAAGTTAAAAATGTACTAATTTCTGCGCTGTAAAGAAATGTTTCCCTCACATGAAATTTATTCCAGCTAGAAGTATGCTGGGCACATCAGCCGAATCCAGGAAACATTCAGAGAAGATTTGTGATTTAAATTGTGACAAATTCCTATTCAAGATATTTCCCAAACTCTTATTTTGATGTTAGGTTATGAAGGAGTTTGGGCAAGGGAAATGGTAGCGTCATTCTTTACAAAATTAAAGTAAGATATTATTTTCAATATTTTCGATTTTTTTTCTTTCGGGGGGGGGGGGGGGGGGAGATCAACCCTATCGCCCCCTCCGGAATCCACCACTGTTTAAGATATGTTGATGATCGTGATGATGCTATTTTTAAGCACTACATATTATGTACGTATATATTTATTATATTTGGGCCACCTTGCCCCGGAATAATACTAGCCCCGTCGTTAAAACAAAGAGCCTATACTGTACATCACTTTTGTGCAAAGGAAGACTTATTTTTTTATTACAAGGTTTTATTGCAATCTATTCAATATACAAATAAATTTATTTTCCTTTTGTAAAAATATTGATCTGATAACAAACGTTTTTTTTTTAAATAGTCATTGAGCTTATTTAAAGCTTGCTCATTCTTAGCTTGGTTTTATGATTTGCAATGGTAGATTCTGGTAAGAAGGGTTTTATATAAAATACACCAATTTTTTGTTGGTCAACATTGATAACATTTTAATTTATTACCAGTGTTAGTTTATAAGCAGGCCTATAATATGAATAGTCTGATAAACATAAAAACCAGTCTAAATGAACTATATTAAAATGTGTCTTTTGGATCCGCTTACCTTTGTGGTTCTGTAAAAGCGCTATCATTATCCACATCAAAGTAATGTACTGATGAAACGGCATTCCTAACATCATTCAAAACTACAGTCTCAATATATGTGATTTGTGGAGACTCAGATCACCGTTATCTGCCTCCAGCAACTTTTGTTTTTTTCTATTACAATTAAAATCAGTTTGCAATTGTCTCAAAAATGCTCTTTAATGGTATGAAAAATTAAAATTGAAAAATACGGTAAAAAGTATTTTCTTTAACACCGCGTCTTACTACCCGTTCGGGTGTTATGCTTATGTACTAATTAAGCTAAGGGTTTTGGGATGATGAAGGTTATATCAATATTAAGTATGCCCTCATTTACGTGGAGGGAGAGTAGTAAACCATTTTGGAAAACCACCCTCAGTACACCCGACCTAGATTCGAACCTTAAACTCCCCGTCATCGACAGTCTATAGTCTATTGCGAGAGTAGAGCTTTAGATCACGCGGCCACCAAAGTGGGTGTATAAAAATAAAAAAGTCTCTTAGTGATTTTTGTAGGCACTACAATTAATTCCCTAAGGTCCAATAATTTTGTAATTAATAAAAATTACCTTATTTTTTTCTTGGGGTCTTAATACCTATCCGGGAAACATGCATTTTAATAAAGCTAATAGAGTTGGAATGGGTAAAATAAAACTTAGTTAAAATGTACCCAAATTTTCAAAGAAGAAGTGTATGGAAATTTTTTTAAAAAATACCATAGCTACACCCGGCCGGAATTTGAACCCCGATGACTATGTCAACGGGAAACCACGTTAAATGAACTTAGCGTGTACGTCATTACAGTTTAGGTTTTTTTCACAAGTTTGTAATATACAGTTAGGATTCACGACAGCCTATAGTAGTCTTGGAAGAAAGATATGTTTAGAACAAATAAAGAAAGATACAGTATTTATATCTTTATTTATATAGGATTGTTTTAAATTGTCATTGATAGGATTTATCAGAAACAAAGTTGCAAGATATAAAAATAGTTTTTAAACCTGTCAAAGAATGGTTCTTTATGAATGTTTTTCAACACATTTATTGTTTTCACTGAGGTGTTCCCATACACACTACAGGCAAACGCTGGCATATTTGTTCCGATATCACCTTTAATATATCCCAAATCCTAAATTTAGTTTATTGGAATATTTCAATCGGGCATCGTTTCAAAAATCCCAATTTATTAGGAAGGTATTTGATATTTTCTCT
Source organism: Timema cristinae (assembly GCA_039000515.1). Lineage (NCBI taxonomy): Eukaryota > Metazoa > Arthropoda > Insecta > Phasmatodea > Timematidae > Timema > Timema cristinae. Next base: position 49,162,936 of record JBCFYV010011164.1, read on the forward strand.
AGCTGTAAATGATCATTTTATAGATTAATATATAAAATTCAGCTTTACATATTTTACTTGAAAAATAGATAATTAAATTGTAATTACATGTTCTAAATTAATAAATTTGTAGACTACCTTTGTTTCCAATATTATTTTAATTCTATTCCTCGTCTTTTCTTACGTGGGGCGCATAAATGTAGATGTGATTTATATATAGCCTCTTCTTCTGTCAAATCTCGAAGTATTCATTGTGACTTCTCAAGACAAACGTCAATACTACTGTAGCATAAATGTGCTAATGAGTTATTTCTGACTTCTCTTATCTGCCTTTAGCCCAAAGCACCAGGCGTGGGTCAGGCGGACACTATCCACATTCCTTTTGTGTTTACTTCCTTCAACCAACCTCCCCTAACCCCCTCCCCAAAACCATTTCCTCGTCCCCCGTTCGGGTAGTTCAGAGTCTTTCCTCCAGATATCAGAACAACCGTTAAAAAAATAATCATTTTAAAATAATATTTATTCCGTTTTTACTGTTGTGACTATGGATTTTTTTTATGGAAACGTCTTAGTTAGATAATTTTGTATATATATAGCTTTTAGATATTTATTATTTACTTCTGAATCACGATTTATTTTAAACGAATCTATTAAGGATTTATGAGCTTTTCAAACATATAATGAAATAGATTAAAATATAGGTACGTCGCCATATTCTTACGCTCTTCAAAAATGCAAAATAATATATTATAGCATTTTTTATTGTTTCATAAACATGATTTCCCTTAAAGCCCGTATCACACGACACTAGCTCGTACTTGAAATCCAGTGTGCTAACTAGCACTAGCTAGCACGTCATCATCTAGCGTCGTGTGAATCAGAAAAAGTATACTGGTTCTGCCACTTGGTACTGTCTACCATACTAGTTGTCAGGATAGAACACGTGCTATTTTCGTACTAGTTTCGACACTAGTCTGTGTAATTCAACCAATCATGTGCGCTGAGACTGTTTTGTAGAGAAATGGTAAAAATGACGCCAACATGGTCATTGGATGTGATTTTGTTGTTGTCAGAAAATTATTCTAAACAACCTTGTTTATATAATACCAAATTGCCACAGTATGACAATATATTTAATATATATATATAAAAATAAATTTAATTTATATATTTATATATAAATTTAATTTAAAACATGTCATCTAAAAACGACAAACTATGTTCCAGACCCAATTTTAATCTAAATAAACTTGATAGCATGCCAACCTTGGACGTTTTTCTGTTTTTTTTAGAATATAAAGTGTGCGTAGGCCTAAAAAAGAACATTTGTTTATCAAGGATGCTGTACTTGAACACCCATGGGCTTAGGGGCCTCTGACCACAATGTAAATAAATGAATACAAATTTAGAGAGATACTAAACGTTTGTGTCACCCCGAATGTATATTACCTAACTTCCGAATGTATCATATTTAGCATCCTGCGACCATTATTTCGTCTTCCCCAACCATACCCGTGTCTATATTATTTTTCCTACGCTCCCTCTCATAATTTTCAATATCTTTATTAGTAATTAATGCAGCTGCTGCACTCAAAATTAATCTCTGACGTTCGTTAAATATTTGCACTAGAACCTAGTACCAAACTAGAAGCGTGTGAATACTCTAGTCCCATTTCCATTGTACTAGCTAGTATACAGATATCTAGGTGCTAGCTAGCACACTTGATTTCTAGTATAAGCAAGTGTCGTGTGATACGGGCTTAAGGCACAACTAGCTGACAAGTGAAAAGCGAATCTCGCACGGAATATTAATAAAAGAAGTAAGGCACTACTAGCTGACAAGTGAAGAGCGAATCTCGCACGGAATATTAATAAAAGAAGTAAGGCACTACTAGCTGACAAGTGAAGAGCGAATCTCGCACGGAATATTAATAAAAGAAGTAAGGCACTACTAGCTGACAAGTGAAGAGCGAATCTCGCACGGAATATTAATAAAAGAAGTAAGGCACAACTAGCTGACAAGTGAAAACCGAATCTCGCACGGAATATTAATAAAAGAAGTAAGGCACTACTAGCTGACAAGTGAAGAGCGAATCTCACACGGGATATTAATAAAAGAAGTAAGGCACTACTAGCTGACAAGTGAAGAGCGAATCTCGCACGGAATATTAATAAAAGAAGTAAGGCACAACTAGCTGACAAGTGAAAAGCGAATCTCGCACGGAATATTAATAAAAGAAGTAAGGCACAACTAGCTGACAAGTGAAAAGCGAATCTCGCACGGAATATTAATAAAAGAAGTAAGGCACTACTAGCTGACAAGTGAAGAGCGAATCTCGCACGCAATATTAATAAAAGAAGTAAGGCACAACTAGCTGACAAGTGAAAAGCGAATCTCGCACGGAATATTAATAAAAGAAGTAAGGTACTACTAGCTGACAAGTGAAAAGCGAATCTCGCACGGAATATTAATAAAAGAAGTAAGGCACTACTAGCTGACAAGTGAAGAGCGAATCTCCCACGGGATATTAATAAAAGAAGTAAGGCACAACTAGCTGACAAGTGAAGAGCGAATCTCGCACGGAATATTAATAAAAGAAGTAAGGCACAACTAGCTGACAAGTGAAAAGCGAATCTCGCACGGAATATTAATAAAAGAAGTAAGGCACTACTAGCTGACAAGTGAAGAGCGAATCTCGCACGCAATATTAATAAAAGAAGTAAGGCACAACTAGCTGACAAGTGAAGAGCGAATCTCGCACGGAATATTAATAAAAGAAGTAAGGCACAACTAGCTGACAAGTGAAAAGCGAATCTCGCACGGAATATTAATAAAAGAAGTAAGGCACAACTAGCTGACAAGTGAAAAGCGAATCTCGCACGGAATATTAATAAAAGAAGTAAGGCACAACTAGCTGACAAGTGAAGAGCGAATCTCGCACGGAATATTAATAAAAGAAGTAAGGCACAACTAGCTGACAAGTGAAAAGCGAATCTCGCACGGAATATTAATAAAAGAAGTAAGGCACTACTAGCTGACAAGTGAAGAGCGAATCTCGCACGCAATATTAATAAAAGAAGTAAGGCACAACTAGCTGACAAGTGAAAAGCGAATCTCGCACGGAATATTAATAAAAGAAGTAAGGTACTACTAGCTGACAAGTGAAAAGCGAATCTCGCACGGAATATTAATAAAAGAAGTAAGGCACTACTAGCTGACAAGTGAAGAGCGAATCTCCCACGGGATATTAATAAAAGAAGTAAGGCACTACTAGCTGACAAGTGAAGAGCGAATCTCGCACGGAATATTAATAAAAGAAGTAAGGCACAACTAGCTGACAAGTGAAAAGCGAATCTCGCACGGAATATTAATAAAAGAAGTAAGGCACTACTAGCTGACAAGTGAAGAGCGAATCTCGCACGGAATATTAATAAAAGAAGTAAGCTATTTATTTGGGCAGAGATAATCATATTATATTATTGTTATTAAAGTTTTGGATAAAACAAACAAAAGCATTTTAAGTATTGCTGAGCAAAACAACAGTATTTATATTAATATTTTAACATTAATTATATATATGATTAAATAATGTTATATTTATCGTTTATTAATCTCATATATTCTATTAATTATTAATGTTTATATATATGCCATTAGTTAATATTTTATTTTATGTTAAAATATTAATACAAATATTGGTTGTTGTTCTTTTCAGCAATACTAAAACGCCTTTGTTTGTTTTACTCACAACCTAAATAATAACAAAATATTATTATGATTTATTATATATATATAATTTTGTTAAAAATATAGTAAAATATATTTTACTTTATTGATGTTACTTTTAAGGTAAGATTCAAAATCAAGAAAGGACGTCCCTAGGTAGAAATTGGGCAATGTAAACATTGAAATAAGAATAATAACACACACAGTTTAAATTGTTATGTACATGTTGTTTCAGTTACACCTTATACAACTCATTTAATTATTCCCTATGTATACTTTTTTCTTCATGAGAGTATTATTTAAATATATATATATGTATAAAACCTTATCCTTGTCTAACTTTGACGAGTATATATATATACTTATCACTGAAAAATATTTCCGGGTTTAAGTCAAGTCAATTAAATAATTTCCAACATTTCAGCTGTTGTTAAATAAAAGCTATTTTCTATATTTATTTTGTTGTGACGACATATAAAATGTTGACTATAATTTAATTGACATGATTAAGACTCATTAATTATTGTTTTAATACAAACACGGGCCACGAAAGACATCAAAACAAAAACTCCACCTAGGTCTAGAATTATATGCAACTATCCTTTTCTATAAAGAACGTTATGATAGTCATGCATGTCATGTTTATCACACTATTGAACTTTAATAATAAATATTGAAAATAGAATTCAAGGAATAACTTATCTATTGGTTTGCAATGATATTTATTTAGCCTTTAATCTATAAATTCAAAAAGGCACACGTTATTAATTCTTTGTTAATGTTTTTATATGGATGATTTAATATTAATAAAAAACTTTATCCTATTTATGATGTGAGTCCAGTAGGTTCAATATATGAAAATACAGCTCATCATGCAAGTGAGTATGAGCCACTGTTTTATATGAAGAGATGGGAATTGCATTTTTAATACCAGTAAATATGTAATAATACCTGCATTTAATGGATTGAAGAGCACTTTGTTAAATCCCATTAGTCACTGAGAAGAGTAAAGCATTTTATTCCTTTTGATTTATAGTGTGAGATTGAACTTCGGTTTAGACGGAAATCTTCTTTTCTTAATTTATAACACCTGAAAACCCAACTGCAATATAAAAACACCATTCTTAAGTTGATTTATGGTATATGAATAAAACATTTTAGAAGATATGATAAAATGTTAGTAAGGGGGAGAGGGAGGGTTAAGTAGCATAAACTAATATATAAAATGGTAAATTATAGATAGTTATTATATTGCCACACAATATTTCAATATGGTTGGTCATCAAATACTAGCATTGATCATTTGTGCCACGATTTGTATAGGTAAGCAAACCAAGCAGCAGCTATATTCTAACACTGACCTTATTAGTCTTCACCGTGATTTGTAAAGGTAAACAATCTAAGAAGTGGTTATACAAACACTGAAATTGTTTATCTACATTTGTGAAATATTCCCCACGCTTGAGAATATCTTACGGCTCATACTGTAGCCAGACTGTAATATAATAAATTTGTTGTTTTTTTCTATTTGCCTGCAAAACAACAATGGGCATCCTAACGATATTTAAGTCTACTTAGCTCACAAATCTAGAATTTAATTGTATTTATCATTAACAGTAATAGCAATATATTAAATAGTGTTTTGTTATAATCCGCCCCTCCCCCCGAATCTTCCATACAGCTGCTCCAGCGATACAGGATGAATCTGACAAGGCCATCCGCTCCATGGGAGATGCCAGGGTGGTTGGAGGAAGGGATGCTGTTCCCGGAGAGCTTCCTTATATAGTGAGTAATTTTATCCCTTAGAGCAGCATTTTTCAACCGATGTGCTATATGTCACACTGAGGTGACCCAAAAGATCAGCTGGTGTGCCGCGACACAATGGTGCTACGCAAAGGATCAGCCAGTGTGCCGTGGGAGTTTGGGGGACGATTAAGTCTCTCTTAAAAAGAAACTAGTGGTGTGCCTTGAAAATGTTAGCACCTTATTCAGTGTGCCATGAATCTAAAAAGTTTGGAAATCACTTTATGATCATTGATCACTAATCCAAGGTTCGCAATTTCTGCAACCACTAAAACAAGATATTCACAGTACGTTGAATCTTTTAGAATAAGATGTAGTCATTTACTCGTATTAATTACATTTAATTCAATTTTCCTTCTATAGAACATTTCAAAATTAATCTTTGTCAACAATGCATCAATTGATATCTGTGCTACTCTTTATATTAGTCCCGTTTCAATCTTGTTATTTTTAAAATGGTTTAACCAATAGGTCATTATTCTGTACCAACTATGTTAGCGTAGTTTTAATTTACTCTAGTATATAAATAATAAAATGATTGCTTTCAAACGTTTTTTTTTATCATGTGAAGAAGTAAATAAGAAAATGCGATGCAGACGTTTCATTTCGGTTAAAGCTTTAAATTAAATTATTTGAAATCTTATTATCACCTATTATTATTATTATATTAGCACCACGTCTTACTACCCGTTTGGGTTATACGCTTTACGTACTAATTACGCTAATGGATTAGGAATTGGGAAGGTTGAATTAGAGGAAGTTAACCCACATTTGCGTGGAGGGAGAGTGGAAAACCATTTAGGAAAACCACTCCCAGTTCACCCAACCGAGATTCGAACCTCGATCTCCCCGTCCTCAGCAGTCGAGCTTAACACGTCTAGCGCGTTAGCCAACTACGCCACCGAGGTGGGTATATTATTATTATTATTATTATTACCGCATCTTACTACCCGTTCGGGTTGTACGCACTTACGCTAAAGTGTATAGGGTGATTGTGGGATGAAATGGAGAACCTACAATTTAACGTGGGATCCGAACCACGGTGGAGGCCTGGCATTCCACACATTCACTAGTTGTGATAAATACACGTCTTGTCAGATGTAAAGGAAAGGTTTGGCAATCTGATAAATCTGTGCCGGGACCGAGGATTGAACCCCGGACCCCCAACACAGAAATCCGACACCTTACCCCTGGACCACTAGGCCATCATTATTACCTATTGAAAAATCGTGTGGGCGCCCTTGACACCTTTGTCTCATAACTATGACCTGAGAATGATGTAGAAATACGTCGAAACCAGTCGTCAAATGGTTACTGCACACGCAGCATCTCAACGCAAGGAGGGAGGGAGTTACTACTGAAGAGTTATGTTTTGCTGGTGATGCCCCTCGTTGTCGAGTCAAGTTGAGTCCTTTTCTGGATTGGATACGCCTCGTTGTCGAGCCAAATAGTGACGTGGGAATGTAGGGATTGTATGATTCTCTTCTTTGGAAGTCCTGGGTTGGATTTCTTCGTGATGATTATTTGGGTTTGGTATTGATATTATTTATATATTATATAAAACACGTTAATTTGTTGAAATTTATTTTTGTATTAATTTAAATCCAGTTTATTCAGAATAATTTTATTTGAACACCCGATACGGCAGCTTAAAACGCGTCGTGTACGGACCGTTCCTTCGTAAGGTTGTTTGACGAGAAAGTTTTTGTCGATTGATGAGATGTGGACCTTTCCTCTGTAAGATTATAGAACGACTTTGAATATTAGAAAATAGTTTGACACAATCCGTTCTACGGTAAGGTTGTGGACCGGATGAAGTGTGGGAGCTTTCTTTATGAGTATACAGTTCGTAAGAAATTGTTCTAGTAGCTTCTGTTTTTCTGTAGGTTGCACCATGCTTCATTTGTTCTAAAAGCAAGAGAGATTGTTTTTGAAGTGATCATATTTCACAGGTTTTTGCAATAGTGGTGTGGGGACGTTTTAAACAACGGGAAATATAAGCTGGCGTCATAGAGTCGTCATAAACAACAACAACAAATTATTGATCATTCAAGTGTGTGAGGAAATTTCCTAACACATCTGAATACATTTAGTTTTATGTTCTGAAACTATTCATTAATTTGGAATATGTTAAGGGTGGAAACTTTTGATTAAAATTATTACTAAACAAAAATCTATTTCATTAAACTACTGAGAATCATCAATCAGTAAACTCCAACGTTGTACTTTCTCTCGACATCTCGGGGGGAAATAATTGTTATAGTTAAAAATATCGAGCTCGAGATTTTGATAAATGTTGACGTTTAATGACCGCCCCGAAACCAAAAAAGTTTTTTTCGCAATTCCGTCTGTCTGTCTATACCTCGGGCTAGAACCGAAACTATTTTACCGATTGGGCTAAATCTTGGTATCTGGGCTTTTCATAGGGTATCTATCCTCCAAGGACTTTTTAGAATTATTTATTTAACCCTAAAGTTAAGGGCAGTTTACAGAAGAGCCAAAAGATATTAAATCGATTCTTTCAAAATCCACTTTGATAATTTTTATTGAATTTTGTATCAAGGGATTGTTTAACATTACAAAGAAAGAAGCGGTTCTCGTTTTCTAATGATCATTACTCTAAGGGCACTTTATATAAGCAGAAACTTCCAATTTCGATCATTTATATTCGAAACTATTTGAGATACGAAATAACTTATTATTGTAAATTTGAAGAAAATCTAAAATTATTTTAATATAGAATATGTTTTTATAAAACCAACAGTTTTTTAGCTATTATCAACCATATTTATTTTTATGGCCTACTTAAAAATATGAAATTGTTATGCTCTTTTGTGAACAGAAATGAGCCTTTTTCCTCACTGTTCTTGTAACCAGTGTAAATTGATGTGTTTGCTCTTTGTTAGAGTGTTTCTGCAACAGTTTATATTCTTTAGTTTAACAAACTTTACAAGCTATTTTTGGTAAATCTCTAGTTTAAGATTAAGAGAAAGAATGTCTGTGCTGTGTAGCATTTATTTATCTATTAATTCAATTTTCACCATTTTATTTAAAAAAATTCAAAAACTAATTTTCCTTATTTTTCTGTTTTAATTAAGTATACGAAATAAAATATATCCTCCTCCTCCTCATCCTCCTCCTCCTCATCATCATCATCATCAAATAAGTTTATTAAAATATTAAGTGAATAATATAAAAATTATATTTATAATATCAATCTATTTTACTACTATTCATGAACCTGATAATCTTAAATGTAATTGGTATTTATTTTAATACTTTTTAATTGTCAAAAAGGCTCTCATAATAAATGTTTTGACTATCATTCTTTATGATATAAAATTAATAATGTTTTATATATTTTTTCCAAACTTGTTTAGTATTTAATTCAACTCTCTGTGATACCATTTATATTTTTATATATGTTCATAACATTTTTATTGATTCACAAATAATATGTCTCTCCTTACTAAACTTTAAATTAATATGTTTCAAAAATTGATATTAAAATTGTAAATTGGAAAAATATTGTCTTGTAAACTTAAACCGTAATAAACTTCAAACATATTATCAAACATGCTTCCATTTCGATTTGACTTTTTTATTGCGGACTCGATCTCTTAAGGGCTACAAACCTTAAGGATACGTACCTTGTAGATGGGTTTTAGAGACGGGTCTTACAAGTGACTAGAATAATAATACCAATATAATAATGTCAATAACGAATTCTCATTTTGTCCGTTACTATTGCTTCTTTCCTCTACGCTACGCAGGTTTCAATACGCAGAACAGCAAGCGACCTACATTTCTGTGGTGGATTTATATACAACCCTTTCTGGGTTGTGACTGCTGCTCATTGTGTGATTGGGTGAGTTAATTTTATTGATAGCCAGTTTTTGTCAACAGGATATTGGTATCAGCACTTTATTTTCTAAATATTTATAAATGTAAGTAAAAGTTTAGATTATTTAAGCTTTGAAGACATTTTATTTTTGTCGTAACCAATAATAAATTTTCCCAACAGTATGCAAATATAATCAAAAGAAAATTTACCACAGTATCATACTTTTGATTAGTAATGAGAGTCATTTTTGGCTCTAGGTGTTCAACTCTGGCTAGTTCTGTTTTCATAAAATATTCAAAACAAAAATCTACCATTATATTGTCGGAGAGAACTAGATGAATGCATGACAGCAAAGCTTCCAATAAAAATATACTATGGATCAGATCAAATAAAAATGACATGACCAAATCTACCATAGTTTTTTTTTCTCAGCCATGGTTGAAAATGGTAAACCATCTACGTCTCTTTTGTATGATGATTTTTTGTGACAGAAATAGTACGTAGTGTTATGTCACGAGCAATTTGTTGTAGGATAATAGCAAGTTTACATTGTAAGCATATTGTTGGAGGCTAATAGTAATGTAATGCTGTAAGCGTATATTTCCATGATAATTGTAATACTACAATGGGAACCTATTATCGCAGGATAATAAGAATAATAGCAATAATAGCAATAATAATCTATTGTTGTAAGATAGCAGTAATTTTGCAAAGTCAACAACTGTTACGGGGGTATAATAATGGTACGTTGTAGGGGAATTGCTGTAGGATAATATTAATGCTACATCTTAAGAGCATTGTTGTAGGTTACTACTAGTGGTATAATTATTTTAGGAGGTTTGTGTGTAGCCCGATGTTAAAATGGTAAGTGCATTATTGTAGGAGAGTAGTAATTCTACTTTGTAAGGTTATTGATACGAGGTAATCTCATTGTTGAAGGGTAGTGTTGTTATGTTGTTAACTTGGTGTTGTAGAAGAGTGTTGACAGATTTTATAGTAGTGGCAGGTACTTCCACTTTGGATCAAGGAGGGGAAAAATATTCCGTGATTCGTCGAATCAACCATCGTGACTACAGACCAGCGGATTCGTGGAGGAACGACATCTCACTTCTCAGGGTGAGACTTGCGGTTCACATGTTTAAATCCTGATGCAGCATCGATATATCTGTTGAAGATGTGTAATTAACCGTAGTAGTTTAATTAATTTCAACTTTATTATTTAAATCAAAAGTGAGTTGTAATTTTAAAATAAAGAAACACATTTTAATTTTCACACACAAAACAAATAGTGAAAACAATGTTCTTGATAAGAATAAACAAAATGTGATCAATCAACAAAAATTGGATTAACCCAATACTCCCCCTAGATGAAATTTTTGTATATTTGGACATAGTTTCACTGAAGTCCCAGCAGGAGACGGCACTTCTCAAACTTTGGTCTATTCAACATCTTGGTAAACATGTCTGCCTGTTGTTCTTCTGTCGACACTTAGTAGAACTCAATTACTCCTTCAGCAACTTTGTCACGAACAAAATGGTACCGCATGTCTATGTGTTTGAGCCTCTTGTGGTACTCAGGGCTCATGGCTTCCTGGAATTGCAGATTGGTTGTCCACAAAAATTTTGACAATATTTTTCTTTAACATATCTACAAGAAGATTCCGAATCAAAAAAGACTCAATGGCTGCTAAACTTAAGGTAACATACTCCGATTCTGTGGAAGATACTGCCACTGTTGATTGTTTCTTTGAGCACTAAGAAACAAAAGATTCAAGAAAGTAGAAGATGTAACGGGTTGTAGACTTCCGGTTTTCTAAGTCTCCTCCCCAGTCTGCATCTACAAAGCCTTATATTTCAGTATGGTTTCGATGTCAGTCATATTTAAATTTTTAGTTAATAGTTCTTTTAATGTATCGTAACACTCGTTTTAATGCTTGCCATAATTCTTGGCTAGTACAGATTTGATAACGACTGAGATATCCCACTGATGCACACAAATCAGGCCTTGACCCCAACATTCCGTACATCAGGCATCCAATTAATTTGCAGCGGTTTGTTTCCACCTCTTGGAATGTCTTGCTTAAAGTTGTCAATTTTAATGGCAGGGTCCAATGGTATACTTAATGGTCTGCATTCTCCCATACCAAAAGTTTTCAAAACTGTTGTAAAAAAAAATGCTGAGAAATTTCAAGAATTCCGGAGTTCAAATTCTGATAAATGTGAATACCAATATACTTCTGAACTTTTCCCATATTTTTCATCTTGAAATTATCGATTAAGACTCTCATCACGGATACAATTTATTCAGGGATTGAACCAACTATCAAAAGATCATCTACAAAAACCAGAATTTTATTTTGATTTCTTCTTCATTTCTGTAGTATAAACAATAGTCATTTTTAGATATTTTAAACCTATTATGAATCAACAATGAATTGAGTTTTTCATTCCAATAGCGTGGTGATTTTTTCAGACAATATGTATATATTGTTTCCAAACTTTGTTTGTCTTTTGCTCAATTCCCTTGGGTACTTGCATGAAAACCTCATCTTTATTTAGCTATAAAGAAAAGACCATTTCACATCCATTTGGTAAATAGGAAACACAAAATGATTAGCAACCGCAAGTAAAACCCCAAGTGTTGGCAATTTGGCTACTGGTGCGTATATTTCTGAGAGATAAATTTTGTCAGCTTGCTGGGAGATTTTTGACACCACTAGTGCTTTAAATCTTTCAGGCTTTTATGTCTCACTGCTCTTACTGGCAAAGATCCGTCTACAGCCAATGACCTCGGAATTTTCTGGACAGTCCACTTCTTTTAAAACTTCATTTTCACTCAGAGCTTGTAATTCTCGGTCGATAGCCTCTTTCCATTGTTCCCATCCAGAATGCTTCATGGCCTTTTCAAAGGTTTGTGGCTCTTCAAGACTGGCTAGAAAAACTTGTTTCATAATCTTCAAGTTTAATCGGTTGCTTTAATTTAGTTCGGTTTCTGAGAGCATATCTTCTTTCTCCTTCATCATTTGTTTCATATTCAACATGTTGAACTATTCTTCACTGTCACTCAACCTATCCATTTCTACTTCTTCTACACTTATATCTTGTTCAATTTCTTCCAGTCCATTCTCAATTCCTTGAAAATTTTCTTGGTTGTTGGCCTCTATTTGATTTTTGCTATTTTCAACTATATCTTCATTTTCCGAATCTTCAACTTTACATTCACCATATACCTTAAATTGATGTAGGCTATCATGTAGTTGTCATAAGGCAGCAGTTGCTCCCCCTAAATCACTACTTGGTCCATCTTCATTCAAGAATATCACATCACGTGCAAGAGCAAATTTGTTATTTTGCGGGAAGTAAATTTTAAAACCCTAAGTGTGATCGTCATACGCAACAAGGATAAAGCTTTGATTTTTCCGGTCTTGTTTCCTCCTTTATTCTTTTGGAATCTGAAAAAAACAAAAAAAAAACATCAACTTATTTGTTGAAACAAACCTCTTAGGGTGTTTTTATCTTTCACCGAAATCTTAGCTGTGTGATTCAAAACAAAAACACTCCATCAATAGCTCTAGCCCAAGACTTTTTGTCTATTTTTTTTGCAGCTAATATGGTTACACAACATTCAACTATAGTGCGCTTATCTCGTTCTGCCTTTCCATTCTGCTGTGGACTATACACTACTGTGCTTTGATGCCTGACTCCATGATCTTCGAGTAGAATCTTCATTTCTTTGCTCACAAATTTGAGCCCATTATCAGTCCTGACAGTTTGTACCTCAACTCCCAAATTTATTCTGGCAGTCTTCAAATATGTCATGATTTTTCTTTCCCTTCGGACTTCTCCTTTAATAAAAATACAATTCGGTAGTGAGAAAAATCATTTCGGGTCAGCATCATGTACCTAGACCCTCTCATAAATGGTTCTTCAACGGTCCACAAAGGTCAATATGAACCAATTCCCAGACTTTTGTATTTTTGGGTGTACTTGCTGAAAAGGGTAGATGGTGCTGTTTACCATATATACATGATTTGCAAAAGGGGTTTTCGACAAGCAAGTAATCCACTTTGTGTGATTTAAATAATTTTTTCACATGACAAAAGTCTTGGCTATTCAGTCGTTCTTGTTAATCAACTAAACTTTCCCGTTTAGTTGCTGAAAAATTCACATAGGACTTATCATCATCAAATTGAAAATTCATTTAAATAGTTTTCCATGTCTGTTAGCTGTTGCACACATTTTTCCCATTTTGTATTACAAATTTGCAGATCTGTTTATCAATAATCAAATTATGACCTCTATCAAGGGTCGAACTAACCAGAAAATGGTTAACTTTAAGTTCCGGGAAAATAAAACATCATACATTACACTAGGTAACCAGGTATTTCCATCAAAGGCATCAAAACGGATAGTTCCCATACCTGTGGATTTAATGGTTGAGCTATCTATAATTTTAATTAGTTTTTCAACTTTTAATATGTCACAATTTTTATAAAGTTCCTGCATGCAACACATATGCTCACTGGCTCCACTATCTAAGAACCATTAAGTTTTTCCTGACCTGATAGTACCTAAAAAGGTAGACGCTATGAGTGCATTGGTTCTAGGATCATTATCTTGGATTTCTTTTGCTTTCCTAAAACAACAGTATTTTTGTATATGGCCTTGTTTTTTTTACAATAATGGCATATTTTGCTCTTAAAACAGTCTTTAATTGAGTGGCCTACCTTGAAACAAATTTCACAATGGATGAACTTTCAATTTCTTTCAAGGTGTAGTTTAGTAACTAAGGCATTATATCACTTGCTTTTTCACGAAATCTGATACGCTCCTCTTCTATCAAAAAACTGGCAATCAACTCATTTTTAGCTTTCTTTTCTTTAGGAACTGACTCCCTCACTGGTATAAAATGATGGTAAGGTTCAGGAAGTGACATTACATTTTTTGTGATACTCATGGTATCTGAAATACTCAGACCCAATAAAGTTAATTTGGAAGTAATAAATTCTATTTTATAAGAAAAAGCATCAATTCCCTCACCTTCATAAAAACTTTTTTTTTACATTAAGTTATGTGTAACCCCTGATTTTCTATCTTAAATTGACACAAGTTGGTCCCACATCGCCTCTGCAGTAGTAAAACTTAATAAATTTAATAAAGGTTCCTCAGATATTCTAACACCAATAATTTCTTGCGCTTTGGTATCTTTTTCATTCCACTTAGCTAAATTGGCACCTTCCTCTTCAGGTTTGACCTCAATTCCTATGGCACGGTCAATAACCTTGTTTGATCTTAAAATTATATCTGCCCGGAATTTCCAAATTTCCCAGTTATCTTCCCCAATTAGTTTATTCGCCGATTGATTATTTGCCTCCATTATTGTACGAATGTTAGTTTAACAACTAAAGTTTACCTTCACCAACACAAAAAGGTTTGCATTGAAACTTCCAACTCACAATATGTTTCCCAACCTCCGATTATTTCCTCAATGTAATGGGCCCATAACCTGTTGAAGACGTGTAAATAACTGGAGTAATTTAATTATTCTCAACTAAATTATCTGAATCAAAAGTGAGTTGTAATTTTTACACAAAGAAACATATTTTGTTTTTCACACATAAAACAATAATTGAAAACAATGTTCTTAATAAGAATAAACAAAGTGTGACCAATCAACAAAAACTGAATTTCCCCAACAATCTTCTTGCTTGTTTAGTTCCATTATTCGGTGAATTTTTCTCTTCAACAGCCAAAGATTTTATTATTGGATGTAGTTCAACCCCCCAATAATGGATAGTTTCTCGTAAACCTATAGAAATCATGATGAGTGTGTGTATAATGTAGGTTTTCTATTTTTATTTATGCATTATTGCTCCTCATTTCAGGTGGACAGGCAAATCGTCTACAGCCAATTTATAAACAGTATTCCTTTAGCCGTTCCTAATCAAAATCTACCCGTAGGCTTACACACGACCGCCAGTGGCTGGGGATATGTTGACGTATGTAAACAAACTGTTTTAATGCATTCATTTTTTTAATCTAGTAAATTTTACTATAACAGTTTCTCCAATAGTTTGCTTTCTAATTTTTAGTTTTTAATTTCTCCATTGCTAGATTTATCTAATAAAATTTTGTTTCTTTTTACGTTTTTGAATGTTATTGAGTAAGTTTAAGTTTTGTGGAATCGAATTTAATTCATATGAAGATATATATCTAAGATTCAGTGAGACGGTATTAGGTTGCCTTGATTTGTGTAAAATCGCTTTGGTTAACTTTTTTAGACTAAGTATTAAAAAGTAATCAATAAAAAATAGCAGAATAATCTGTTTAGTTTAGTTCTGTTTTATCTAAAACCTACATTGGTTATTAAAATAGTGAAAAAATAAATAAAGAATGAAACAGAAATAAACGATCCAAATATGGGCTGACTCTTACTATATTTATGATGTTGCTCAGTTGTTTTCCATACTTTGAAAATAGATGTCAAACTAAAACAAAAACCAACAAACAATCTTATACATTTCAATTATTTTAAGCCTTTTACTGATAGTAAATATTTGTCAATAAAGACTGTATAAAAAACACCAAGCCTTTGTTTCAATATTTAAATATGTCATATTAGTTTGTATTGATGCAAGATGGGGTTAGGTGTAGGCCTACATGCTGTTTTCCTATTTATTTGCAGAGTCGACGAACGACGCGACCCAATATTCTTCAGACTATCGATGTTCAGGTCGTGTCCAGCAACTATTGTCAGGAAGTACACAACATATCAATCTATCCTTTACACATATGTGCTTATGGAGGGGAAGGCTATGGAGTATGCAGTGTAAGTACATATAATTACTATAAATACACATCTTAACGTGGCTTTTCGCACGCTGGCTTGAATTGACTCGAATTGGATCGAATTAGAATAGTTCTGTTGAAAACCAATGCATAGCATGAAAGTGATTGAGAGCATTAGGAGACACCATGCATTGTGCACTCAGACTGCTTCTAACCAAATCAAACCAGTTTGAAATATATCATCCCATAATTGTTTCAATTGGAAACCACAGTTTAGTATTTTTTCGGCATTAGACTTGTTTAAACTCTATTGTTTAACTAACAATAACAAACAATCAAACAAACTCAAACAATCCAATAAGGTATTCTTGAAAGTTACCTATTCAAACTACATAACCTAAAAATTTCCCTAACTGGAACAATCCGGTTAATTATTCTCGAGAGCTCACACCAATACAAACAACATAATCTCCGTATGATCCAACTAAGACCAATTCCATTCATTATTGTTGAGATCTCAGACTAGTTGAAAGAGTATAATCTCATCCTCTATTTCGATGCAGTGAGCAAATCATAATAATAAAATGGAGAATATGCTTATACTTCACCTTTTGAAGCAAATCCTTCGATATGTATGAATAAAAAATAAGAAGCTCATGCTCGTGTTCATTAAAAATGAAAATAGGAGCATTGGCTCCAAGCAAATACTTTTACTCCTTTTTTATATGAATAAAAATAACCAAAGTATCCTGATTTGAAGCAAATCATAAAAAAAAATTAAGTTTGCTTAGTAGTAGACTCATCTTTAAAAATGACATAAGTTCAGCTAAATCTGCATAAAACAAAGGTATATAAACCACCTTTAGCGCTTGAAATTTTCTATTTTAAAACATTATATAGATTCTCGGAAGAAAATGTATCATGGTTGAGCGGACACTTTGTTGGCGAAGGTGATGAGAGAAAAGGAGGCACCCTAACAAAAAAAATCAGTTATTTTTTTGCGGTGTTTGGCAAACCCTTGATACCAGTCGGGTGTTGCACAAGAGGTTAGTGTTCATCAAATGACTGTGAGTAAGACAGTTAATAATGTATCAGAAAAAATTATTGAAAAATCTGTTTTGTGGATAGAATTTCCCTCTTCACTTCAAGAAGTCCAGAGAGAAAAAGCTGAGTGGCAGAATCGATTTAAATTTTCAACATGAATAGGAGTTTTAGACTGTACGCATATAAAAATTCAAAATTTATCAACAGAAAGTTAAATCATTTAGCTTGTAATGCTCGAGATATATTTACAAGCATTGATGTAAGCTGCCGGGCTCTGTACACGATGCAAGAATTTGGAAGAACTCAAATGCAAGGGCGAGATTAAAAACATTTTAGTAATTGAATTTAATACCAGATTCAGTATATGGTATTGAACCATTGTTGAGGACACCATATTTAATCCAAATACCAGTCGGAGTAATAAATTTAATAAACTTTTTAAATCATAATGACTAAATAGAACGCTGTTTTGGCCAGATGAAGAGGAGTTTTCCCACACTGCAGTAAACATGCAGACTCTCATTTGAAAAGATTCCTAAAATCATTCATTGTATGCTGTATAATTTTACACAATATAAAAAAGTATTTGGCTGATGACGATTTCCCAGAAGAAGATGGGGATAATGAAGAGGTATTTGAAGGAGATTAAGTAACACAGGATAGACTGAGGATCAGAGGGTAACAAATTATAGTACAGTTACTATTCAATTTGATTGATTTAATAAATTAATTTGATGAAAAAAATAACTTAATTTCCTCATATTACATAATAATAATTGTTATATCAACAACAATAGTATTAATATAATCATGATAGTAATGATAATAATAATAATTTCTGTAATACAAATTCACTCACTGGGCAAAATTTCTATAATGTACGCGTGACTTTTATAACATTCTGACTGGGCAGTTGCCACCTCCTTATGTGCCCTAGCTGCAGCTAATTTTTCAAATACGAGTATCACTAACCGTTGTAATTCCAAGGTAGTTTGGCCTCTTGTTTCATCAGTTTCGGAATTTTCAGTTTTTGAATGTTTTTTAGTTAATTTGTTAATCTTAGTCCTGCTGCCGGAAGTTGCGGAGATGGTGGTCTTATTTCATTTGTATGTGATGGAGTGTTATAACATGCAATTTTAAAAACAGAAATGAAATTAGGCCCATTGTCAATACAAATTTGTATTGAAATGTCCATTTGTGTATGTAGCCATCATTCAACAATTTTGTATAACTTAAAAAAAAAACTCTCACGTAGCCAACACCCCGTGAAAAGCCTTCCTTATAAATTGGCTGAAAATAAAAGAAAAAAAATGAGGTTTTACTTAACAGTGAATTTATTTAAAGACGCGTTTGATTTAGAATCCATCAACTCGCACAAATTTTTCTACCCAATTCTAAGTTTATTTCCTGTTACTTTTCTATCTGTTTTCTTCTTTAATCTCGTTTTCATGTTGTTGATCTTTTTTAGCATTTGTTTTTCATTAATTACGATCCCAAAATGTTCTTGGTATAACTTGATTAGCGCTGTAAATGCCAATTCCTTCTTCTTTTTTTAATTATGGAATTTGGGATTTTTCCAATATTTCTGGGTAGTTTATTAAGTTACTGGTTAGTAACACTTTTGGACTTTCAGTTTCAATTGAATTTTCAATTGATCTATCACGATCTGTATCTGATTAGATTTGTTCTAGGTTAGTTAGGTTACGTTACTCAAATCTGTTTAGATTGAGTTTTTCTATCAGATATATGTCCGTTATTAATAAAATGGAAAATTAATAACAACACAAATAAACAGATTAAAATATGACAAATACAAAAAATGCATTTACTTCTACCTTCTGCTATGCTTCATGCTTTTACTCACAAGGATTTGCTTCGGTTTTATTCTTACAGACCATGTCTACTGGTCCGATGCTCAACAAGTTTAATCGGACTTTATTAAAGTTATTCCCCCTAAGCTACTTGATTTATGTTTGCCTTGTTTCGCAGGGTGACAGTGGCGGCCCTTTGGCTTTCGGCGGCCGTGTGGTCGGCATAGTCTCCTGGGGCAGTCCTTGTGCTCTAGGATTCCCCGACGTATACGTTCGTGTGTCCGAGTATGTCGATTGGATCACCACCAACGCTGTTGATTAAAGTCGATTTTTAAAAAAGTGGTGCCTACTGTTCATCGTATTTACAAATGACATAAAATCTGGCTGAGGGAAAAATATTTTCTAATAAAATGTAATTATTTTAAGTATATTGCATACGCAAATGTAACGCTAAACTATTCAATGGCCTAGGCCTATAAGTGTTAAAAACATGTTTTTAAATAATCCCGATTAAAAAATGAATATTAAAAAGTATGTGTATCCTCCTTAAAACTAAGTTAAGTAAATTGCTATTAAGAGCCCATCCTACAGCCGATTAACCGGGAAATTAGATACTCGACTACGCTGGGGAGTATGCTGTCAATTGGATTATTCAGTTGACAACAATGAGATACGAGACAATTAAATAGTTTTTAAATTATAAATTAACTACTCTACAATTTTGTTGTATTTAAAAAAAAAAATTATATGGTTTCACTTGTTTCATTTCACTGTAATTTGATTACGAGTCCAGGTTACCGTGGGACTTGTTGCAAGGTTAGTGTACCTAACTCTCACCTCAGACTCTCACTTTGAAGGTGAGGCTGGTTGAAAGAATAGTGTAACTTATTCAAAACTTAAATAAACTTCATCATAACCGAGATGCCTAGGCAACTGGATCTACACACACAATCCTAAAATAAATACATCATAATTTTGTTTTCTACTTCTCTGGAAAAAAATTTCTAGATAAAAAGGTATATCTTTAATTTGTAAATTACATTCTTATTTTATTATTTCATCTTTGCTTTTTGTTGCACCACAGCAATTTGAATTTACAAATTAAAGTCTCCCAAGTTTTTTTAAGAGGCCAGTCAACAATTGTTTACCCATCAAAACATGGTAATACAAAATAAAAAATTGTGACAAAATCGGTCTATGGATTTAAAATAGGTTTTCACTAATGAAAAGATTATTATCTAGAAAGAAGACTCTGTAAAACATTTACTAATCATACTGATTAAATTATACAATGAAAACTATCACATTTTCAGCCTCATACTATTTTGCTCATAATGACTTCATTAAGTGATATATTCAAAATTGAACTTTACAATATAAAGCAGAACTATTTTTACTTTAATTTTCTTAGATTAAAATTTTTATTTATTGTGTAATGATATTGGTTTAGATCAATCTAAAATATATAAAAAGTCATGGATGAAGGTAATTTTTCTCTAAAGTAACATATGTAGAGTATCCTTTTGTGATTCATCCACGAAGAAACACGCGCTTCTCAGAAATAATGTGAAAAGGATTTTACCAGTAAAATATATTTTTTATACCATTCTTCCTGTTAAAGGAACAACTACGCAGTATTTGGCAAAGACTCCAATTTCCTATACCAATAATAAGCTAGCTTTCACAACACCTGTCGCCAGGACTCTTTCTATTAGTTAGTTTTTACACTGTTGATGAAGGGAGAAAGATGCAAGGGGTATGTCATATATAAACCGTTTGTGCGTATCAGCCAGGCACCCAAACATCTACACCAGGGATCCATCCACACGCACAAGTCAGTCAGAGCCACATACTGGCAGTCAAAGTCTAACACAGTATAAAATAACTAACATTAATATCACAAGTGTGCATTGATATAAAATATTATTTGGAGTATGTAAAAGTAATTAACAGATGTCATTTAAATAAACCGTGTGTGAATAAACAGCCATCAACAGTTCTCTTTCTTACATTAATTATACCGATTTAATTAGTGCTCGACCACGGAGTTATAGACAGCTGGTTAAACGGTATCTTTTTTTGTACTGTGATGATAGGCACTCGATCACGGAGCTATAGACAACCTAAACATCATCACAGCATTATTATATCTGGGAATTAATTCAATAGTGTATCAATCGACGCCCAACGCGGATCGATTTAATCTGAAGTGTTTACAATTGGCGCCCAGCCGCGACGCGAATCTTCTAATCCCCGAGACAAGAAAGAGACTCCACCGACTGAAAGACACACGGCACACTACAAGGCACACCAATGACGTACATCCATCCAAGAACGATAGCCAGGAAACTAATCAGAATATAGATGCAAGTAATAAAAAAATAGATACAAATAGACAAGAAATTAATCAAATAATATATGCAAATACCCAAGCAGTTAACCAGAAAATATATGCAAATTAGACTAAACTTGAACAAATCAATAAAGAACTAAGTGCTAAAATAGAGTTAAGTAAGGAGGTTTGTGAGCAGAGATTTGGTTATTTAGAGCAATAAATTGACCAATTAGAGACAGTTAATCAAAACTTAGCAGTACGGTTAAATGAGGTAGATAAAAAAGTACTAGAAGGAGAGAATGTAAAAAAGTTTCGATGGAAAAACAAGAAAATCTAAGGAAGGGACAATTCAAATTAATTGAACAGATTTCGGTTAGTAAAAATAAAATAGAAACAGTAGAACAAGAATCAATTAAATGGTTAAAGGAAGTAGAAATTAAAGTTGAGACTAATGTTAAGGTAGTCCAACACAACCTTGAAAAAGAAATAAATTAGGTAAAATCAGTACTTGGTTCTTAGCAAGACATGAATAACATTTGAATTAAAGAACAGATAGATGGGATCGTTAACAAGGTGGTAGAAAAACTAGATACAAAATTTACCGATTTTTTGGTTGAAACCCAAATTAATCTTGGACAAGTTGGTAAGTTACACGATACTACCAACCTATTTGCTAAAGGGCTAAGAGAAACGTCATTAGCACTTATTCCAAAATTTAAAGGAAAGAGAGGAAATATTTCAGCAGTACAGTACATAAACAAAGCAGTACAGTACATAAACAAAGTAGAAAGAGTATTTAAAGGAGAAAAAATTAATGAAAAAGTCAAAATAGAAATATTTTTGTCAGGTCTGGAAAATGAGGCAAAATCTTGGGCAGATAGTATAGAGATTGAAAGGGAGACATACCAACAGGCTAGGGAAGTATTTTGGGGAAAATATTGGTCTCAAAACATGCAGGATGATTTTCTACAATTAATTTTCAATGGAAAATATAATGACAAGGATGGTCCTATGAGTGAATATTTCAATAAATTTGTGACGAAGGCTAAATATTTACGATACCCGGTAGTGGAAGATAGATTGATAGGTCTTCTAATAAATCATTTTCCAACTGCAGTACAAGACGTTCTAATCAGCATTAATAAACAAAACATTAAAGAAGTAGAAAGAGTATTGATAGCATTTGACGATAGATATCAAAGAAACAAAGAAATCAATGATCAATCAAACATATATAATATTGTTAGGCATAGGCAATCGTCTAACCCTCAAATCAGAGAAATTAATAATGGACAGGGTAGGCTCTATAGATATCATACACCAGAGCAAAATAGAATATATCCAAATCCTAGTATAGAGTATCAACAGGATAGGAACCAAGGACCTTCGAGGCAAATAAATTCAAGTGATAGACAAATTATTAGCAATAACAATGCAGGTCACCCCAGATTAACAACCAATTAAATACATCAACCGCAAAATTTTAATTTTGTACCACCACTTTCAGAGACATCAAATTTAAATGAGTAGGCCTACTGCTCACAAAAAATATTCGATCCAGGAGGCAGTCAAAGAAGCATTTAAATTTCGGATCATTTAAATGTAAAAATCAGAAGTTTAACTAAAGATTTAAATTTTAAATAGGGAAAATAAAGGTAACTATAATTATTAAGTCGTAGTAAGAAATGTTAAAAGTATAAATTCTTAGTAAACATTCAACACACAAATTCAGCGAAGTATAAGTAACAATTCTTTTCTAAGAAAGTTGAGGCAGTACGCAGTTATTAAAATAAATAAAAATAAAAATTATAAAGAAACCATTAACGACCCTAACTATGGAGAAGTAAAACTAATCCTTTTGTAAAACGTAAAGGGGTTTTATTGTTAACTTGTGCACTATACTTTATGACTTTTAAACAAGCTGTCAACAAAATCTATTGTTAACTGCTGCGCCTTCGAAATAAGGTTGCAAGTGATTACTTTTGTCTGGGAAGACGACAAAAAAAAATAATTAAAAATGCGTCGACATTTATTTTAACCTTTACTCAAAAATAAAACGTAATTTGACATTTAGAAGGACATATACAAGAAATGCAGGAATAAAAATATATATATGAACTAGAGGCAAACCCGGTACTTTAAGTATAAAATCTTTAAATATAAATATAGATTTTATCGATTTAGATTAATCTCATTTGGACTTAATATAATCTCAGGAAGTTATATAGATCAAAATAGGAGAACAGATAAGGAGGGGGCATGATCCCTCGGGAAGCATGCAAGGGTTAAGATCAGATAGAAAAGTAGGGTGAGGGGTTTGTTACATTTTGTCAACCAATTAAGTTTTATATGAGTAAATTCAAAGGATATTTTTAATTTCATAAAAATTTAAATAGTTTCAGTTTAAGATAAAGTTAGGAAGTTTGATTCATTAATAGACGATCTTGGAAATCAGAATAAACATATTATTTCACCAATGATGCATTTTGTGAATGGGAATTAAGATATGAATCTTAATATTTGTGTGGGGGGTTATTTTAATTAAATTAATTTCATTTCAATAAATTCAACGATATTGATTAAGATATTAAAGGAGTCACAGAGTAAGCTGATGAACTGAAGGATAAGATTTAAGATATTTAAAGAAAATAATTTAGATATGCACTCGAGTACAGTATTACAGTAAGTTAAGGTGAGTGGAAATAAGAGGCCTGTAGTGTTTTGTTTAAAAGCATTTTTTCAGATAGAGGAGTTAAGGTGTATTAAGGTGTGGACTTAGCCATGGGAGAGCCATGATCTAGATTATGCAATCGTCGTAATGAGTTTAAAGATGACCCGAGGGCATCTAGCAGCGTTGAGAAGTTGAGGTGTATTGGTTGAGGAGTTAAGGTGCATTAAGGCATGGACTTAGCTATGGACAAGCCATGATTAATAATTTCATTTTTCTGGTGAGTCAACGAACCACCAAGGATCAGATAGCAGGTATTCACAAGAATAGAGCTATGGAGATGTCAATTATAATATTAATGAGGCAAAGACCTAAGTTTTCCACTGATGTAATATATATATGCAACGGTAAAAATCTACATTGAAATTGATAGCTATAGAAGAGATTAAGAAGAGGTTTAAAAGGGTATTCTGTGATTGCGTGATGTAATATTGATGTATCAACAAGGATAATGAGAGCTAATTAGGGTGTTGTACCTAATTAGGCTACTGTAACAGATTTTCAATTAGGTTTTTATTTTATTTAAGTACCTAAGGCAAATAGGCAACATTCAAAAGTTTTGATCAAGAGAGATATATAGTTGAAGATTTTTTCACTAATGAGAAAATAATTACTCAATTAAAAAGGGGAAAACTATTTTCAATATTTCACAGTAGAGTGACATATGATTTCATACTAATTTCAAGCGTACTTTATGAATCCAAGATTGTCTTATATCCATTTCAACTATTTTAAACAAAATAAGGTTAGGTTAAAATTGTATATTTTATATGCTCACACCAAACCGTATTGATAAATAAAAAGGGTGGAAAAAGAAAGAAGGTAGAAGGGTTTGACGGCTGTGTCACTAGCAAGGTAAAGAAAGTAAAAGGCTAGTTTGACCTTGAATAAAGAACCAGGGTTTGCAAATAACCGAATATTATAAAAAAACTGATGTTAATATTAATTTACTGAAAATGTAATAATGTAATATGCCTTGCTCAATGGCAAGCCATTAATAGTTCTATGGTAATAAATTAAATGAGGTAACATTAATAAATAAACATTAATTATATCAATAAAAAGTTAAATAAACATTTGTGAGAAACTTGATCTAATTTTCAAGTAGATTTAAGGTAGCTATTAAGAGTATGCACAATAAAAAATTTTTAAGGACATTTTAATTAAGTTAATTTATAATTAAATTTATGTAGTGCTACAAATATTTACCGTAAAGAATTTGGTAAACAGTGATTGATTGGATAACTAACAACACACACATAAAGATTTGAGTTTTATAAAAATAATTGATTTAATGATGATTAAATTAAACATTTTATAAAAATAATTTCAAATATTATATTTTTATTACAACGATACAAGGTTTAAATCAGCTATAAATTTATATTAATTTTCCAGATTTTCAAATTACTCTTGAATTTATTAAATTTAAAATTAACCTAATTTTACCTAAACTCTAATTATTCAACCAAAACAATTTATAATTTTGTTCAAATTTATGTGTGAACATAACATTTTAAGAACAGAGCAACAAGTGCTACAATTTTTCAGTGGTATAAAGAAAATAAAAATGAAACATTAAACAGGAAATTCTTTCTTTCCGTTTAATCATCAAGAAGACTGAACATTAAAAAAAAATCAAAAGTGACAACGGATAAATAATATATCATAACTTTTTTATTGTTATACAAGTAATTTGTAATCAATGTTTATACACATGTATACATTATGTAACTTACACTAATAAAAATTGTATACGTTTAAATTTAAGAATGATCAAAGGTTAAATATGACGTAACTCTTGCACAGTATGGGATTTGCTTCTATCAAAAATTATTAAATTCATTGAAGATATAAGCAAATGAGGGGTATTGTAATGATATTGATTTGGATCAATATAATATATATAAAAAGTCATGGATGAAGGTAATTTTTCTTTAAAGTAACATATGTAGAGTATCCTTTTATGATTCATCCATGAAGAAAGACGCGTTTTCAGAAATAATGTGAAAAGGATTTTACCAGTAAAATATATTTTTTATACCATTCTTCCTGTTAAAGGAACAACTACGCAGTATTTGGCAAAGACTCCAATTCCCTATACCAATAATAAGCTAGCCTTCACAACCCCTGTCGCTAGGATTCTTTCTATTAGTTAGTTTTTATACTGTTGACGAAGGGAGAAAGATGCAAGGGTATGTCATATATAAACCGTTTGTGCGTATCAACCAGACATCCAAACATCCACACCAGGGATCCATCCACACGCACAAGTCAGTCAGAGCCACATACTGGCAGTCAAAGTCTAACACAGTATAAAATAACTAACATTAATATCACAAGTGTGCATTGATATAAAGTATTTAATTGGAGTATATATAAGTAATTAACAAATGTCATTTAAATAAACCGTGTGTGAATAAACATCCATCAACAGTTCTCTTTCTTACATTAATTATACCGATTTAATTAGTGCTCGACCACGGAGTTATAGACATCTGGTTAAACGGTATCTTTTTTTGTACTGTGATGATAGGCGCTCGATCACGGAGCTATAGACACCTAAACATCATCACAGCATTATTATATCAGGGAATTAATTCAACAGTGTATCAATCGACGCCCAACGCGGCTCGATTTAATCCGAAGTGTTTACAATTGTTTTATTAGTTTTTTATATATTTTTTAAATGAATAATTACTTTAACAAGATTAATATGGATGTAAGTATTAATGTTGGAAAAAGACACACTCACAAGGCTAGATAGTATTTTTCTCCTTATTTTAGCTATTTTTTTAAAATAATTTATTAGTTTAATACTGAGCTTTAAAACATTATTTTAAGAATTAAAATTTTAAACAGTTCGGTAGCCGTAGTGTAACGCTGTTAGTTGGCAAACGAGGAACTATGTGTACCTGCTGGCAACTTTCCACAGTATATCATCTGCAGCGTTGCCACGATCGTTTTCTAAGAGAAGAAGATAGAAATAATTTCTTCCAACATTTTGAATCTTTAAAATTGTGTTTCATATGCTTTAAATCAAACATAGGAATTATTATTATTATTTAGAGGCCCGTCGACACATCGAGGTCATTAGGGCCTTGAAATATATTAAAAACATAATAAAATCCCCATAGAGGAAAGAGATAAAACATTCACCATCTGAGACACTCAATAGGAGTGCTCAAATGGGCTCTTGGTATAAATTAAGTGATACACCTGCTAAAAAAAAACACAAGTGTATCACTCCAATAAAAAGACAAAACAAACATATTAAAATATAACACGTTAAAAAGACAAAACATGTTAAAATGATAATACGTTAAAAAGACAAAACAACATGTTAAATTGTAATAAAACCGTTAAAAAGATCTCAATATGAGATAATATCCAAAAGAGCCACTTTATAAAAGTGACTCAAATGGCATTAAAAAGATCCGCCTGGCGTATAAAACGAAGTAAACATATATCTCCATCCGCGCTATCACGTAATAAAAAACGTAGGTCACCTTTAAAATCAAGAGCCAGGCGGATAGGGGCATATTTACGACACTCCACCAAAATGTGATACACACTCAGAGGAGCATCGCAAAACTCACACACTGGGGTGGATCCCCTCTCAGTAAAAAACTATGGGTCAGTGAAGTATGCCCGACGCGGAGTCTCGTCACGATGACCTCCTCTCTTCTAGACTTTCGCATAGAAGAGGGCCATCGCGACACACCGTCCCTGATGGACCGCAGCTTGTTCTGAGCATGGATCGAGACCCACTGCTCGTGCCAGGTTCGTAAGACCCCACGCTGAACATAACCCTTTAGATCTAAAAACATGACACCCAGACTCGCCTCAGGAGGCAGGCGTGCTGCCTCCTTGGCCGCCTGGTCCGCCAGTTCATTTCCTGAAAGACCGGCATGACCAGGAATCCAGCAAAAGGCGAGCCGGGTGCTTAATGAATCAATTTTTAAAATCTGTTCATGAATCATCTGCACGAGAGGATTCCACGAGCAATCATGGAATCCGTGCAGATGAGAACGGACCGGTGACACTTACGATATACAAAACATAACGATTTAAAAATGGCATATAGTTAAGCCGTAAAAACACTGGATTCACCAGGTAAAGCAAATTTAAAATTGGATCCTTCCACAACAAAAGCACATCCCACGGAGGCCCCGCATTTTGAGCCATCCATGTAAATGCGTTTAAAACCCCGAAAGCGGGTTGCGAGGAGCTCATTAAAGGTCCTCTCGTATAAAAAGTGTGGGGTGGTCGCTTTAGGGAACTTGGCAAGGTCAAAATGGCATTGAGGTAGGCGTATCTTCCAGGGAGAAACTCGACCTGGGAATGTGGGGATAGCCTTTGGCAAGATTATCCCACACGTGTCGAAAACCGATAGCATCCTGATCCCAACCGGCCTTGTACTACGCCATTTAGTTTCATACAAGACACGGTTAGGGGGATGAAACACAGGACGATAGGCAACATGCTGCGCCATGCAATGAAGTTTCGACACGTAAAATGCCAGAAGATAGGACCGCCGGTAAGAAAGAGGGGGCTCACCGGCGTCGGCACAGATGCTGACGACTGGACTGGTACGAAAGGCACCAGTAGCCAGTCGAATGCCAGCATGGTGGACACTATCTAGCATCTTTAACGCCGAGGGTCTAGCTGAGCCAGACACAAAACTGCCGTAATCTAGTTTAGATCTGACCAAGGCCCTATACAGGCGCATCAAGGTTTCCCTATCAGCACCCCATTCCGACCGCTAACTACTTTGAGCAAATTCAATGCTTTGATACACCTCGCTTTCAGGTCTTTGATGTGGGGGATCCAAGTTAATTTAAAATCAAATAAAAGTCCCAGAAACCTTACGCTTTCTGAGACTGGTAAAACAAACTGGTTCATTAAAATACTGGGGGCTGGCTGTATTCCGCGTGTTCTATGAAAGTGGACAACCGTCGTCTTGGCTGCAGAGAAGCGAAAGCCATTACGCGATGCCCACGATCCAAGATTGTTAACAGAGAGCTGTATCTGCCGTTCAGCCCTGTGGAGACTTGACGAACTGCAATAAATTGCGAAGTCATCCACAAAGAGGCATGACCGTACAGGCATGCGCACATTGTCAACAATGCTATTTATTGCGATAGCAAACAACGTACAGCTCAGAATACTACCCTGAGGCACCCCATTTTCTTGAATAAAATCATCGGATAAGGTGTTATTCAACCTTACCCGGAAGTGTCTATCCGACATAAAATTGGATATAAAAGAAGGAAGGTTTCCTCGAAACCCCCAATCAAAAAGTGTTTTCAAAATGCCGTACCGCCAGGTGGTATCGTACGCTTTCTCCAGATCGAAGAAGACAGCCAGAAGATGCTGCTTATGGAGAAAAGCGTCACGAATAGCCGTCTCTAGACAGACAAGGTGATCCACCGTGGATCGGTTACGGCGAAAACCACATTGAATATTAGATAGCAGATTGCGGGATTCTAAATACCATATAAGTCGCTTATTAATTATTTTTTCCAATATTTTACACACACAACTAGTTAAAGCTATCGGTCTATAGCTAGTTGGCTCTAATTTATCTTTGACACTTTTATATATAGGTATAACGGTTGCTTGCCTCCATAGTGAGGGGAACTGCTGAGATTCCCAAACACTATTATAGAGGTCTAAAAGAAGTGCCTGTCCGGCAGGGGGCAGCTGACGTAACATCTCATAATGAATGTCATCTGGACCAGAGGCTGTGCTGCCGGCCTGGGACAGGGCATAGGTCAGTTCATCTTTGGTAAAGGGGGAGTTATAATCCTCCCCCCGACTTCGACCAAAATCAATAGCATGGCGCTCGATGTTCCGCTTATAAACTGCGAACTCGTTAGTGTAGCTCGCAGTGCTAGAAATAGCGGCGAACATCGAGCCCAATACATTAACGACCTCCACAGGGGAGGAGACACGTGAACCGTTAGACATGAGGGCAGGTATATTGTTATTAGAATTGTTGCTATTACGTTATTTATGGATATTATCCCAAACCTTAGTTGTGGGGGTGGATATTGTAAGGGTTGAAATAAATTTTCTCCAAGACACTCTTCTGCTTTCACGAAGTATACGGCGAGATCGAGCACGTAGAATCCGGAATGACTCCAGGTTCTCCAATGTAGGACGTCGGTGAAAAAGACGTAGGGCCCTTCAACGGTCAGAAATAGCCAACCGACACTCTTCGCTCCACCAGGGAACGGGACGGTGGCGCGGATTTAGGGATGGAGGCCCTCGCCGCCGCCATGACCGTCGAAGTAAAATACTCAGTCTTAACATCGACGTTAGGAGAAGGGGATTCGTGGAAAACGGCGAGCTCGCGGAATTTATCCCAGTCGGTACGTTTAATCACCCATTGAGGAACTCGTGCTGTACTTGGGCAATCTTGGATTGGGGAAAGCAGTATAGGGAAGTGATCGCTTCCACATAGGTCCGTATGGACATCCCAAAGGAAGAGGGCAGCGATACCTGGGCTACATAAAGTTAGGTCGATGGCAGAGGATACACCATTAAAAGTGGAGAAGTGTGTCTGGGTCCCGGTGTTCATTAGCACCAGGTTTCCCGAGACAAGAATATCCTCTACCATCCTCCCGCGGGCATCTGTAAAATTAGATCCCCACACCAGGTTATGCGCATTAAAGTCCCCCAAGATGATATAGGGGGCGGGAAGTTGTATAAAGAGGGCCTCTAAGCCCCTCTTCGAAATAAGTTCACCTGGCGGGAGGTATATGCAGCATACTGTCATCTCCAAAGCAAGGGAGACTCGGACAGCGATAACTTGGAGATCGGAAACGATGTTAATATTTTTGTGATATATATTGCTTCGTGCGAATATAGATACACCTCCGCTAGCCCGATCAAAGAAAGGCTTGTCGGTACGATACACATCGTACCCACGAAGCATCGGGTTGTCATTTGGGCGGAAGTGTGTCTCCTGCAAACACAAGATGGAAGGATGCAGGGAAGAAATTTGTTGTTTAATTTCCTCTACACGAGCATAGAAACCCCTACAATTCCATTGTAGTAGCGACATTATGTATAAATATAGATTTATTCATCCACGCAATCCATGGCGCTATCTCTCAAGAGTAAAAATTGGTTATGGACCTTTTTAGGTCCTCTTGCCTTGCCGAGTCTCTCCTGGACCTCTCGTTTCAAGAGAGGCTTTTGTTTCTCCAGAAGAGATTTTGGCGTTGGGTCGGTGCGCGAAGGCTTTGTTATAGCCTTCGACGCTTTTTTTTTTAAACCATTAATTTCGGCGATACCTCGTTGGGCCCTTCTTGAGGCACTAGCAGGACTCACCTTGGCGGCCTCACCTGTTTCGCCACCCACTCCTACCTCCGAAGACTCAGAGACTAGAGAGGGCGAACAAACAACGGCCGCAAATACTTTTGTTCCCCGAGATGGACTCGGGGAGGTTCCCTGAGATGGACCCGGGGGGGCTCCCCGAGGTGGATTCGGGGGGGTTACCCGAGGTGGACTCGGGGATGTTCTCAGAGGAGGGCCACGAGGAGAACTCCTAGGTGGCACAGGTGGTGGAGACAACATCTCCGAAGTTGTCACCTTGGGCACTAATTTCATCGCCACCGTTGCCGGCGCGCTATTACTATTTTTTTCTCGAGTAGAGCTCAGTGGCACGGGTCTCGAAGAAGGCTTTGAAATGTTAACTGCGCAATGGCAGTTGGGGCAATTGATGTTCTGGGAAACTATCTGACTGTAAG
Organism: Timema cristinae; assembly: GCA_039000515.1. Classification (NCBI taxonomy): domain Eukaryota; kingdom Metazoa; phylum Arthropoda; class Insecta; order Phasmatodea; family Timematidae; genus Timema; species Timema cristinae. Next base: position 49,194,756 of record JBCFYV010011164.1, read on the forward strand.
AGGTCTGAAATACCGGAGCTTGGCTAGATACGTATTCTTTGCGTGCTTGGTTGTATGGAATCTTCTTTTCAGTTTGTATCTCAAGCACTTTTTTCTCCACCTTCCATTTCGGACAGGCCCGAGACCAAGCAGAGTGCGAACCCTTGCAGTTAACGCAGAATTTAGGAGACTCACACGGTGTATCGTAAGCCTCCTGTCCGCAATCCGCACAGGTTGGCTTACCACGGCATCGCAGCTTAGTATGTCCAAACTCCTGGCACTGAAAGCAGCGCCGAGGGTTAGGGACATACGGCCGGACCCTGAGCACGTGAAAACCCGCTCGGACCTCCTTTGGAAGGGTTGGAGTCGCAAAGGTAAGGATATAAGTGTCAGTCTTTTTCTCACTGCCGTTCTTTTTCACTACTATGCGGTATACTTCAGTGACATTCTGAGGTGCTAGCTCCTCACAGATTTCCTCAATGCTCACGCAGTCGAGGTCATAGCAAGTGACCACTCCCTTGCGAACATTGAGGAACCTGTGGGGTTCCACCTTCACCAGTATACGAGACGTATTGCTCAACGGTATTTCTTTAAGAGCCAGTATGTTGCCTGATTGGATGTTGTCTGAATGAGAATGGTGCCATCACGAAGTTTTCTTATAGACACACTTGCCTTGGCTGCACCATTTATCGCTCTTTCGAGGATAAATGGGCTCACCCGTTTCATGTTCTCACCTTCGTCCACTCGAGACATTACCAGGAAGCGGGGCTGGGGCCTCACCACCTCCTGGATTTCTTCTAATTGAGGGCTGGACGGCCTTACCCGTTTCCGCCTCTTATCGATATTACGGCCCTGTGGGGGGCCGGGCAGTGAGTTGCCAGCAGGGTTTGGCAGTACGGTGCCAGCGGCGACAATGTTGTCGGCCATGCCATGATTGGGGACAACCTACACAATACTCGGATCGTAGACCCAGGGTGATCCAAGTTGGTTCTACCACATATGGCCCTGTTAACTGTCCCGACGAGAGGCTCTATACGACGCTAGACATGACAACCTTCGCATAGAGCATCGCCGAGAGAGAGGTCATCGCAGCAAGTGGGTGTAGGAAAGTGCCAATTTTACGTCCGGGCTCTCATGAACGCAACCGATCTTTTCTCAAAGTAGGGTACCCGGTTATTGTCATCCCTAAGGCCCTTCTAAGATATTGCAACCGGCGCACTTTCATTTAGGAGCTCAAGGCAGTGGTATCCAATAATAAACAGAGGAGAGCCGGGTTAGTTGCCAAGGTCGTCAACGGAAAGGCCAAAGGCCTCTGTGCAGGATGAACGGTGGGGGAAAGGAAGAAAAAGATAAGGGTAGATAAAGCGAAGGGGGAAGGGTGAAAAAAGGGGGAAAGTGAAGGAAGAAGAAAATGATGTGAAAGGAAAGATATAGGATAGGTTTGTCCCACACGAGGTACGTCCTGCACAGAAGCCTCCCCTTTTAGTCGCTTCTTACGACAAGCAGGGGTTACTACGGGACTATTCTAAACCCCGTCCCGCAGGGGGGAACATAGGAATCAATGTATCTGCCTGAGTGTGGTTGGCGTCCAATCAGAACCACCTGTACATTTAAAATTTAAAGTGTTTTTTCGAAGTATTTATTTAAATTATTAACTTTCTTCTATGCACCATGTCATAGCACACGTTCGGGCTATCCACAAGAACATCACAAACATGAAATTAAATTGTATTGAAAGAATGGGAAACAAAAGCCGACTTCGTTTAACTGCACCCAGAAAGAAGCTGCGTAAAATTATTTCAGAATATTTAAAGAGTAGTTAAGTTAAAATACTACTTTAGAATATTTAAAAAATATGGTAAGTTAAAATATTATTTATGGACACAATATATCTTCATAACTTTGTTTTGGCAGTGAGGTTATTAGAGCTAATTTATAAAAAATTATTAGACCTAATTGTAGAATTCCCACACCAGACATCACGTGGCCTAGAATCTTAGGCTTACTTTGACTATATTTTCTGTTACGAATAGATCAAGGTTCAAATCCAAGCGCACTATGGATAGTTTTATTTGTAAATATTTATTACCCTTTCTCCAAGCAGATACTTGTACATTTCCCTTGGAACGTTGCCTCCACTCTATTGTGTTATTAAAACAAGTATTTAGTTACATGGGTAGTCTACATGGATGGTCGAGTAGTTTATGCTTTATGTTACCATGTAAAACCAATCAATGTGGGTAACTGTGCCAAAATAACGTTTGACGTGCTTAAACTTTTAATAGCTAAACAAATAAATACCAGTCCGTATGTTAATGAGAGCAAACATAATTAACTTAGTATGTAAATATTAATTATTGATTTTATCATTATCAGAACAATAAAGTAAAATTAATTTAGTAAACCAAACCATTCGGGCATCACTCCTTCCCAACAGTCAAGAAATAATTTAAGGACTTAAGGCCTTCTCTAACTTAGGCCTTGGACGTAGCTAGGCAAACTATTCTGCAGTCATGTGTGGAGGTATAGCATACCTCGCGGGTTGAGCCAATAAGTTGCTACCTTTCAATTTCGACGGAGGGTACATCAAATAAGATAATCTGTAGGCGCCAAGTTTGACAAATATTATCAATACTGATAAAATGTTAATTATTTATTTACATTTTTATCAATTTTTTTCCATAATTGTCTAAATCTTTCTTTGTATCATGATTACATTATTGTAATGGTTGCCAATTAATTTGATTCTGGTTTTGTTTTAGAATTCTTCAGGTGGGGTGATAGAACTAAATAAAAAGCTTCTATTATTTGAAAATTATATTTTTATTTAAAACAAAGAAAAACTATAAATTAATCATTAATGGACATAATATTAAATGTTCTTAGCTCATGTATATAATGACAACATGGAATCTTGGAATGGCTTAGCTATCCACTTTCTAAAATTACAAAAAACTGGCAAGAGAGACAAAAATCACACCACATTTGTATACATTCCATAATATATAATAATACATAATATTAAATAGCAAAACTTGACTTTCTATTAAAGCTTTTGATTAAAATATCTATATAACATTTAAAATAAAATAAAAAGTAACCTAGTTAAACCAAATGTTTAAAAATGGAATGATTAAAGTAATTCCCAGGTTTATAGGACTAGTTTGAATTTGTTTTGATTGGCACACTTTATATTAGCTCTAAAATATTTATTTCTGGAAATACTCACATGTTCACTAAATAATCTGCACAAATACATACAACTTTAAATACATAAGAGCAAAATACAATATTAAAATAGCTTTATAACAATTGATAATCCTCTTTTTGAATTACACTATTACTCAGTTTCCTATATTATTAATATTTTATATTTGAGCAAAATTATTTAACTCAAATTAAATTTGATTACCACATAGGTGGAAATCTTCTTCAACTCCATTAGCTAGGATGGACAAACTTTTATGAATCAGAATTGCTGAGGGTAAACAAGATTTTTATTCTACTGCAAATGCAACAAAGGTTTGCAATGTTGAATGCAGCCATTATCAATACAGAGTTTTTTTATTTCCAATGGGGAAAAACATTTTTAATTATTTATAAAATCAATCCAAGGCAAAATATGAGATTTCACAGCTTTCCAAGACTTGATTAAATTTTCTGGATTTTAAAGATTTTGCCTGTTAATCAAAACCATGTAAATTAGTCGAAGCAATGTAAATGTGTTTGTAAATGAGGCAAACCCCTCTGACTCCAAAGTTGGCCCATTTTAGTTAAGAGTCAGTTCATGAATACTCCTTCAAACAATACCCTATCCCAAAATACAGTAAACTCCAATTTTCAACCCCCAATTAGAAAACCATTCATAATGGTTTTAAAATCACACGTATTTACACAAAACAAACATACCAAATCAACCCGTTCCCTTGCGGGGTAGGCAAAAGACTGTGCATATAGCTCAAAATACAACTCCATACTGGATTAATCCTCACTAACTTTCTCCACACCTCCCTATCCTTGCAAACTCCCTGCAATTCAACAACATCTATACACCTAGTCATGCATGGTATTTTATTCCCAGTTGAAATTTCAAAAAATGACTGTAGATATTAACAAATACCCACTTGATGAAAATTAATACAAAGTCATTTTGACACTTAACCCTTATCTTTTACTTTCTGCTAGATTTTTCAATTTTTTTTTTTAAATATAAGAGTTTAAAATTTTAATGAACCTGTAATTTGGAAACAGTGTGATTTAGAATCCATGCCATCACTTGTTTATCTGAATTATATTTATAGCTTTATTTTTTCCAAGAGAGGTGTCTTCAATAAAGTACATACAGAAATAGGAAACTGGCTGAACTAATATTTCAGCAATGAATTACATTTTTTTTATATATATCAATATATTCATCACAGATTTATTTTATTATTTAAATAATATCATCTCCACCAATTCAGATATATATATATATATATTTATTTGGTGTTTTGCTTTTCTTTACAGGCACCTAAACTGCCTGGATTATAGCTACCTGGGACCTCATGATTATAGTGGAGTCCAAACCACTTGTAACTTGCATGCAAACTTGACCAATAATATAAACCACAAAAGGAGTATAAGGTGTAATTTGCTTCGACAAAGTTTCCCAATGGGTAATAGGGCTGTGTGAATATATATTAAAAAAAAAAACTTAGGTTATGTAAAAACAATGAATATTTTCAGGTATCAGTGTAGAGTATGATGAAATTCAATCAAGTGCTAATATCTTTTTTAATATCTTTTATTCCAGGTAATTAAAGAAAATTGGAATTATTAGCGCCTGGGAATGTACTAAAAGTGAACTCTGAACCCCTCCTATTACACATGATCTAGACCCACAAACAAGTTAATTACTCACCTTTTAAGTTCACATAAACTCTTTTACTGTTTTTAAAAATAAGTTTAAAAACTTGAATGCCATCACAACCTTAGTGAGTTTCACATTATTTTAGACATCGAGACGACCTAGGATATATGGACCAATTATATATAATTTTCCTACCTTGACCCAGCCGGGATTGGAACCACGCACACTCAGGAGAGGACTTTTTAAATTGTCGATTTATTCAATTAACAAATATTAGTAATTATAAAATTAGTATTCACACATCCCTAAAATGTACATCAATAAACTTAAAGTATAACAATAATAGTTTTAAATATATTAACAAATATAAAAACACTAAAATAAGTTTTTAAAAATGAAAATAGACTAACCAATAATACAGCATTTTAAAATAAGTACACAATAACCAGTGCTTGTGGGCATGTAGTATAAGGCAACATATTGCATTGTTGGTGGTTTACATAAGTAATTTATTACTGGTGTTTTCCCATCCCCCCTATATGCTAATGTAGGTGCATTTCATCTTAAAAAATCTTCAACTGTATTCCTTAAAATAAATCATCAATAGCCATGGTATTAAAAATGTAATAATTTAAATAAGAAAGTACAGTAAAAGATACTTGTACACTTGGTGATAATTACATTTACAGTGTGAATCAATGTTTGTAAAATAAATGTGCCATTTAAATACAATTTTCCGAGAGACAAAACTCGGCTTGAAACTTCTTAAGGAATAAATTATAAAACTTTAACAATGCATGTTTTTTCAGGAAAGTAAAGTTTGGTCACATTCATTGAAGGGGCCTGTAAATCTTCAAAAACTTTTGACTTTGCTTAGAATATTTTTCAGCTTCACCATTACTTTGAAAAAAAGTATGACCTCAAAGTTGTGAAACTCCGCCAAAAAAAATTAACAGTTAAAAATAAAAACGTATTTTCAATTATTAATCATTATGTGCCTTTATTTAAATTGCAACTAATATTTGTCAAAAATATGTAAAAACTTAAATACACATTGTAATAATTAGTAATTTATTAACTATAACCAAATCTTTAAAACAATTTTAAATTAATACATTTTATGTATTAGATTTGGTGTCCAAGTTATAAAAAATACTAACATCATACATATTGTTTCGAAACACAAACAAAAACAAATATTAGAACTTTAATTCGGTTTTGAAAATGTTTCATTTGTTCGATTCAGCTTTGCCTCAAATCAAAAAGATGTACAATACAAACCTTAATATATTGAAGGAAAAATAAAAACACAAAAAGACTGCAAGATACTAAAAACAGTTTACCAAGGATAACCAAAATCTTGGCTCGCACAACAATAAAACAATATTTACAATGAGGCAGATACAGTTACCAGGCAGGAATAGACATTTCTGTAAGTTTATTATGCTTATATTTTATACATGGAAGGAGGTACAGTAAAGAAAAAAAAAGAAAATAACAGGGGAGACCAACAGAATATGGTTTTGATAGTGAAAAAAGGGGCACAGTTCCCACTTAATGCTGCTGCCACTGAACCAAGTGAACTCCCTATCTAATCTCTCATATTACTTAATTTCTATTTGAAATATTTCATATAGTGTGAAATGAGCAACACATATTTCTAAACAAAAAACACTAGAATCATAAGACTGTTTTTTTAGACATACATAAAAATCAGATAACCAATATCAACAATAAAACGTAAAAAAACATAAGAAGCATGAGATGGTTTATAAAGTTTTAAAAACGTTATTTAAGTTAGTTATAAAAAAAATACATTTTTGTAAGAATAGAGGATTATTCCCTGCATACATGCGCACGTGCATACACACACACACACACACTTAGAAAGTGGGAAAAGTAGTCAAACTTCGAAAATATACTTAAGGGGGAGCTCAGTATATCATTATTATTATTATTATTATTATTATTATTATTATTAGCACCGCGTCTTACTACCCGTTCGGGTTATACGCACTAACGCTAATGTGTAATGGTAGGGTGATTGTGAGATGAAATGAAGGACCTACAGTTTAACGTGGAATCCGAACCACCATAGAGGCCTGGCATTCCCTACATTCACAAGATGTCTTGTCAATGGTGAAGGAAGGGTTTGGAAACCAGATAAATCTGTGCCGGGACCGAGGATTGAACCCCGGCCGCCAGCACAGAAGTCTGCTCAGTATAGCAATCAGTTTACAAATAATTTCTTTTTGATTAAATTTCAAATATTTCTGAAGCTGTAAGTAAACCAAACAGAAACAATAAAAAAAATTGTCTTAGTTAAAACAAATGCCCTTGAATATAGCCTATTTTCAATGGATTTGAAAAATTAAATCTGAACATGATAATCAAAACTCAAAACCTTTGATTTACAATCGTAACGCTCCCTACCTCTTTGCCCTGCTAGTAAAACATGCAGCAGGAGTTCCCTCGAGTTGTCATGGGTATGATTATGGATGTGAAAAAAGTAGTGATACTTTATCAGGGTGTCTACTGAGTTGGAGAAACAAAAATTAGTGACTTTTTGGTGATCTTTTTTTTTTATCAAAAAATTCCTTCAGTAAACGGTCAAACATTATATTGTACTCTAGATATTATTATAGAAAACTTACTTGTAATTAATGATATTTGAAGCTCATGAAAGCTCAAGTCCCTTTAAAAATGTAAAAAAAAAAAAACAACCTAAGATTGTTTAAATTTGTCACTTAATATTTACAGTTTACACACAAAATCATACAATTTTAGTTTTATATCTGCTTTAGTTGTTTCTTCTCCAAATCTATTTCAGTCTGAAGTGCTGAAGCTTCTTCATCAGCCTGTTGCAAAAGTTTTCTTTACCTTCCCTCTATATTCTTTACTGTTTCCATTGTTGTTTTTGCTGTGTTGGTTTTTCACTTTCTTTTTCTTAATTTATTCAATGGCTTCCCTCCTTTTTAAACTGGCTAGCCTAGATGCATGCAGCATCCAACTTGTAAAATCCACATTCTTTATCCAACCTACTGACTGAACTGCTGAATAAATTCTGTATTGGGAGATTAGAGAACGCTCTTTCATATTTTCAACCAAACACTCCTTGTTTACTGTTTATTTGTTTCTTTCGACTGCACTGTTTCCATGGAACATTGTAAATATCATCGTGCAAAATGACAGCAATGCCTTGCAAGCTTTTGCATTAATAAAGATGTTGAAGAGAAAAGAATCTAGTCTGATTTCATTGAAATTAAATGTCTTCAGCTCTTCTTCAACAGCAGGCTGCTCACAGATTTAAAGGTAGTTTTTACTTCTCTGTTCAGCTTCAATGTATGCAATATGGTTGTTTGAATGCTATGTTAACCCGTTGTACTCTTAGAGTGCCACTAGTCATTACTGCTGGAGAAAGCCATGAAGCACCTTTCACCATGCACTTTCGTAATTAAGACCTAGTTCAGTCTCTGGAACATTTCCACTAAGAAGTGACTGCAATCTTTTTTAAACATTTGTACATCAAGTTCCTTCACATTTTTACAAAATTTTATTACATCAAAACCTATATCATCATTAGAAAAGTTAAATAGGTTTTTCATTTTTGACATCAATTGCCAAGAGCTGTCTCGAGTTTTTCGCATTTCTTATAACCTTATTCTTAAGGACACGAGCAGTGATGTTATGTGCCATTGAATACAGCTCAATGTGCACATAGGGCAACAGTGAATTGTCATTTTGATATATTGTTAAGGTATAGTTCCACTTCTGATTCTGACTGCAAGAAACAGAATTTTGCTTCAAGAAGGATGTCTTTCAGGAAGTCTCATACAACACCAAAACTCTCTGTTTCAGGTGGTTTGGAACACACAAAGGCCACATATTTCTTAAAATGAGGTATAATTTTCAAGGCTATTTAAATTACTTTTGAGTTTTACACTCATCTTATGTAACACATTTTAAGTGGGAAGAGGTCTGATCCACTTGAGGGTGTAATCAACTCTTCAAGATGGAAAATCTTTAAACAGATAATACAACAAAGGAAAAAAATTATTAACTAGCCATTCACATTTATTATGAGCTGTCTTATAAGCCCCAAGAATTGTATTAAGAGAGCATGTTCCAACATCAATAGGTTTCTTATTTTCTGGGTTATCTAAATTTGTTTCTATCATGTGAGTGAAGTCATTAAGGAATTTTAAATTTTCACTCTGTCCATCAACAGTAGTTTGTAGAACATTCTTTAAAGGCAATCCTAAATCAAATATCCCTGGCGTAAAGGTATCTAGGAGGTCAGCTGCAGTAGAGTGCCCTAAAAACGGGGCCAAGACCAAAAGTTGTCGAACAGCCAAGTTTGTCTTTCTGCATTTTAAACTTCTGGGCTATTACTGAGTCAGGAAACATGATTGAGAAAAAAATCATTGGAAGAACATGTACCTCTGACAGATGTATAAGTCATAACCTTATTTATGGACCACAGAATTTCTGCTTTAAAGGTACCATCCTCATCACAAAATTTACTTAAAGGTCCTACGAAAGATGAGGAAGATGAAACAACCAATGCAGACAAAGATGCAACAAGAGATAAGCTACATCATTTTCAGAAATAGGCCTACTTGTGTAAGGTAACAATTCTTATGGCAGTTTTGGCTGTTTACTTCCAACATTTCAGGAGATACAAAGCTAAGCGTTTTTTGCTTACCTTGGAATATGGCATAGTTTAGACCAAATGCCTCTTTCCTTTTCTATGAATTTTAACTCCATTCAACCCACTATGGCTCATTACAAATTTTGATTTATAAAATGTACAATAAGCCTTATACTGGTCGCCTTTAACAAGGCACAACCACTTGGAGTATTTATTTTCTTTATCAGTTATTCATTGAACAACATTTACCAGGCTTCTTTTTACACCTTAAGCCTAACCTACGAAATCTTTGAATGGCTGAAAAAAATTATGGATTTTATTTTTGCAACATAACAATTCAAAAAAATTTAATATTGTATGTGTCCAAAGGATGAGAAAAATCATAAAAAAAATCAGCATATTTGGAATATAATTAACTGAGGTCCTTGGCGATTGTCAACGTAGACTACTGTCAACAAATATGGCGGCTAACATCTTGATTTATTTCGTATCACTACCAAACTGAATTCAGTCAAAGTTGAAATATTTACAATGGCATTTATATTTTATTTAAAACCCACCATATCTTACTGCTGAAATTATTTCTGCCAACAATAATTTGAAATTATAAACATTTTACACCACCTTCAAATTTCACAGTCAGATCACTGAAAGATTGAAAATGATAATAAATAT